>JAOBAT010004483.1:0-10733 GCA_026413305.1 Hydrozoanthus tunicans
ATCAAGTTCCTGCGAAAATTGTTTTTAGCAAGATGTTGCTAAAAATGAGGTATTGACAGTAGTCCCTTCAAAGAAATGTCACAGTGTCAGAATGTCAAACATTTTAAAAACTGTTTCTGGGTCACATGACCATGCAAAGCCTCCATTCAATGGTAACTGAGTTGAATCGTCTAAATCTATTTTATTTAGAAATGGACGTAGCGCAGAACAGCCCAGTTGAAGAGATCCTTTTATATGGATATCTAGGAATTCCTTTTTCATGGCTCCTGCCTCGACAAGTCAAACAAAGCCGCAATGCGGTCGTCGGGTGAGTCACGTATACAAGTCTTACATCAAACTTCAAATTAAAACCAATAAAAATAAGTCTTCTATGCAATGTACTTGAGCACTTATGTACGCGATATCGCATCAATACAATACAACAATCTATATTTAACGAGGGTTAACATAGTAACCTTATGAAGTTGGCCCTCATGTATAAATAGTTCAAGAAAGTTTTTATATTTTTGATTGAAAAAAGAAAAATTTAATGCTGAAAAAGATGCTTAACCTAAGAAAAAATAGAAGTTACATAATAACCCAATCTAGTAACGCAAGGGATGAAACTCGAATGCAGAGATATAGGCGAGAAGGCAAGGTTCTTATGGTCTTAATATGTTGCAGCCAATCTCATATACACTTCGAATATATCCGGTGGTTTCTTCGAATGGCTTACAAACAGGAGCAATACGCGCTGTTTAAGCGCCATTTATTACTTTAAATAACTTGCGACTCGCACTATTTTAAAACATTCAATTAATATTTGCACTGAAACCCATGCACTAAAAATGTCACGTAGACACTTCAAGACGACGTACGGTAAGGAGTTGCAAGTCCCAGGTGCGTACATGTTGGTTGAAGCAGATCGGAGGTCCTGATCCCGGAGGTCCTGGGTTCGAAACTCCGACATTACATTATACATTTTTTGTTTTCAAGCATATTTATACAACATATTCAATCCAAGAACAAAAGCGAACTGTGTCACGGCAAATGGCACATTTTATCAATATAGTTTGTTTTTCTAAGCAACCGTTCAAAGACTTCAACCTGTATATGATTATTCAGTGCAATCTAAAACTTCATAGCATTGCATGATACAATTGACTATGTTAATAGTTAAGGTGGTAATGATAATACTAACAGCAATAGTAATAATAATAATTAATAATAATAATAATAATAATTAATAATAATAATATTAATAAAAACAACAGTAAGCAATAATAAAGCTTAATAATAATAACAAAATAATAATATTAAAATTTCATTTTTCTTGTAGGGGACCTGTTTTTGTACACTAACACACTAAACCTAAACAAAATTACGAAAATATAATTACGTTTATCAATGCTAACGTGATAAATTGATTGGTACGGAAAGGTGTTGCACGGCATGTATAACATATAGTATGATATTTACAACCGTCATGCTATACTCTATTTAAGCTTTTTCCGCCTTGATTCCATTGTATATTGTATTGCATTAGGCAAGTATACGACTAACAGGGCTGGAAATTTAACTGAGGTAATAATAACTTCACATGACAACTTAAACACCCAACTTCAAGGAGCTACGTTAATCTCGCGCCAATAAGCTTTCTCTCTCGCTAACACGCTTCGACTTTTGACATTTTAAAAGGGTTCGCGAGATAGTATTTTTTTTAGTGTCAATCAAACAACAAGAACACATTTATACATCGAAAAGAAGAGCAAAAATTGTGTTTTTTAACTGAAAACCTTTGTACAGTGGTTCAACACAGAATCGTTTTTCAATTGCAGATCGGTCTAAAAAGACTGATGACGTCAAGTCGAAACTGCCCGCTTCAAAATATCGTTTGTTTCTAACTAATGTTCATCGACTTTCTGTTAAAATACAAGGCTTTCAAAGTTTAAAACATACGCACGTTTTCAGTCGTATGGAACATTAAAAAATTAAAACTGCCACAAACATCAAGAAAGGGCGAAACACGAACCTGCAATGGGGGAGGGGGAGGGGAGACTAATAAACTCAACAACCATCATTGGCATGACTATCAATCTATTTAAAATTCATCCATCTCCCGTATACGTGAGACAATTGATAAATGTCAACGTCTCGCAAAAACTGCCTTGAAAAATTGGACCAACTAAGCTATCTTGTTATATGACCAAATAAAACTGTTTAAACAAAAATTCAAGTCTTTGCCTATGAAGCTCGGGGCAACTACATTTTTAAGAATTAGGAAAAGTCACCGGCTTAACTTTTAAAGGTAAAAGGCGTCTTTTTGCAGTACACACTAGGCTTTTTTAGGCTTGTTTAAGGGAGGGGATGGAGAAGGAGGGTTGAGTTGGTGAATGTCAAGTTTGAATCAAATTGATTTATTTAAAATTTTCACGCGCTATTAAAGCATGCAACGTTGTGTGCAATGGGAAAAATGCACCGTGTAGCCACCTTTGAAATTGTTGAACGCAACTTTGCGCGAAGTAGATTGCATGTAACGGTTTCACCATGTGGCTACACGAAGGGTTTCAGTTGCACGCAACGTTGCATGCAATGTTGCACCTGTAGAAAAGCGCGCTCACAACAATTGATGTACTTTTTACTTTAAATTAAAAGTAAAGCAAAAAACAAAAAAAAACTATTCTCTCAGTTACTACCATGAATTTTGCAAACAACTCAAAGAACAACTGTAAGAAAAATGTCTATTTTTTTCTAACTAAATTTTAATACTTAATTTTTTTTGTTTGACACGTTCTCAGTGGGACCTTTGTTTCTCTTCCTTCCAGATTGCCTATACCAGCCGTTAGTTCGCTTTCGACACGAAACCTTTTCTTTTCTATCGCTCAAATGCGAAACTTATCTTTTTTTGCACACATTTTATCAGATTGCGTAGCTGCTCTTTCAATGAGTTTGGCGCGTACACTATGCAATGGTTGCTGTTCAGTTCACTTCTTTGCCGTAAGCTCGCGTGCACTGCTTCGAGCGTTTCAGTTAAAACAAAGCTTTCAAAAGCGTTATCTATAAATCAACCTTACAAGCTGTTTAACTGGATATGGTTTACAATCAAATTTGGCCTCCGGCCAGGGTGTTTTTATATGGACAGCCAAGTTTGGATCTGGCAGCATGACAGTGACAAACTCAAAATTGAATGCAGTCTATATTCCAGAAAAATGGCCGAGCGACCTTATAGTAGAGTTTAGTTTCACCAGCGTGTCTGTACACCGCTTTTAATTCCTCTAGAATACATCACACATTTTATGCGTTTATTCAACTACAAGACCTGTAGTTTTTTTGTAAAACCCTTGTTTTCATATGTATTTTGCATGCAGAGGAAAGACGTCACGGAAAGATTTCTTATTAAAAAAAAAACACAGTAATTTTGCACAGGAAAGGTGTCATAGAAAGATTTCTTATAAAAAACACAGTTACTTTATGTTTCAACTACAAGATGTCGTTAATGTTGACAAGTTATAAACCTACATTAACTTCTTGTTTTGCGGTGTAGATTCCTCTGCGAGTAACGAAGGTACCAATGGTCCAAGTTTTCACTGACAGACGACACGCGCGTGTGGCTTAAAATTTAATTATTAAAGCGAGAGCGAGCGTGTGGGCTCCTTGCTGCTAAAGATTCCTCCAGAAAATAAAAAGTGCATTTTTAGATGCGCCAGCCGTAGAATATAAACCGCTTCTTCGACTTTCCACTAACGACCTGCTGTTGCTAACATCAACAAACAGTTTGATTTGTCTCGAAAATTCAGTCGCCGGGCTACTAGTTTTGAAACTTTTTGAATACTTTACCCCCTATGAGGGAGAGTTTACTTGTTAATGAGAACAAGATGTGTTACATAAAAAGGACAGAAAAATATCTAGTTTCCCTTTGAGGCTCTTAAGTTCTATTCTTGACTCTTGAGGTTAAAGATAGATAAACTTTACGATAAACCGCTATATGTTACCTGCGTAGCTTTCAATCGAAGCATTCAATCGATGCATTCAATCGCAGATCAGTTCCAAAACAGGAAGAACTAAATTTGTCCAAAGTAATCCCATGACTTACATCTGATAAGCTGTCTGTCTTTCGGAACAAAATCTTGCACAAGAGATCCCATTATTTAATTTTGAACTTAGCTTTCTCTTTATCTCTTCAGCATTGTTTAAAAAAATAATGAACCAGTGAAACGAATAGATACATAGTTAAAGAAACGTTACAATATAAATCATTGTATCTTTGACAAAAGGGAATACGATAAAAAATATTTAACGATATGGTGAACAAAAAAAAGCATTTTGATGTCGTTGAATCGAAGACTGCGTCGGGTTGTCGTATAATTTGCTTACTGTCCAAACATTTCTTGCTTGTAAACTGCTTTATAAATCAGCTTCACTTTTAAGCCATAACTTCTAATAGATCTTGTAAAACAAAATGGCACCCTACCTGAGCGATTCCATGTTTTCCAATGTTTACTTCAATGACGGGGACCTTTGTAAAAGCGGTTGGCGAAAAACGCTGTTGTCTTTGACCTTCTAATGTAGCTTTGGGGACGGAAATCTGAACGCAATTATCACGAGTACCCGCCGAAGCTCGCACAGTAACTGGTGTGCTAGTAATTTGCTTTACGACCAACTTTTTCAGTTTCTGCGCTTGCGGTTGATGGTGTTTGTTTGGAGAAAATGTTATTTTGGCTTGTAACATCTCGAAAGATTTCTTGCTCCTGTTACGCTGTGCTGGCGAAAGCGAACAAAATGGCCGACGAGCGCATCTCGAGACAGCTTTAGTGAACAGTTGTCAGAGTCAAGCGCAATATTAAAGGCGAGCTGGCTGACAAGTCAGGAAGATGTTTAGAAACAGCTCAAGCGTCAAAACCACGGGGTTATATCAAATGTCAACAACATAAACACGCTACAGCTTTGTCGACGTGACAGATACCCGGCGGCATTTATGAGTTTGTTCTACCCCCACTCATTTGAAACAATTTGTTATCTGATTGGCTTTTGCAATTATTTAATTCTTGATACAACCAAAAAATAAAATGGGGTTTCGTTCATAAATTAAAATCTCCGCTCTTACTGAAAAGAGAAGTTGCAGGTACCAAAGTTCTTTCAGCCAATCCTTGTGCGGCTGTTTAATGCTCAAAGGATTCTCCAAGCCGACTGCCTTACCCGTCCCGCGCTCTTCAAAGAGACAGATTAAAGAAGCGCTGCTGATTACGTTTCGAGTGGGATTGTTATGAAAGTTAAAACTCTTCATCAGTTCAATGTGAACACCATTGTTCTGTTAATGAAAAAGCAACAAAAGCGTCATTTATCGTGGCCTTTGTTCAAATACAGATTTACACTTTTTAAAATAATTTTAAAACAACGACGGCGTAAAAAGCTTTTGTTCGAGGTGTGTCACTCGCTTCCGATTCTGTCGCTTCTACTTAGAAAAATGTCTGTTCTAGACATAACAATACACACGGTGTCTTCTTCAACTTAGAAAAATGGCAGACAAGGAGAACCAACGTTTTTTTAAAATTCAGTATACGTTTTTGATCTATTTACAATTTATTTGCAAAACAATTCAATCTGGCAGTCCCAGTGAGTGATAATTGTTTTGCAAATAAACACACTTTATTTTTTGCTAATGAACTAGCCTTTGTCTTAAAGATAAAACTTTTTCAATGATAATGTCAAACTTTTCAAGGGTTTTTATTTCCTACTTCTTTTCAGTGTAAGAACTTCAAACAAAGTTGAATTTTACCGACAGTAGTGTCTTTCATCTTAACGGGTTTTCTGAACTGTGGACCAGAAAGTGTGGGCAGTGTGTTGTCACTTAGAACGTCCCTCGCAGGGCAAGAGGTTAAAATATTACTAGTCACGCTCATGCTCAACTACGTCCCGGAAACCAACAAATAATTGCTGATAATCTGTTTTCTGGTTTTTGGTACTAGCATACAACAAACTTAAAACGGCAAACTAGAAAGCCTAGTTTTCGTTGCGTTAATCCTTAAAAATTTAAAAACTTTCAAGGCAGTAGCTAAATTAAGAAACTAAGGGAAAAGTTAATGTATCTCAAGTTTCGATCTAATTTGATTAATTCGTTCCGAAACCAAAACATTGTAAAAAGCGACATTTATTTCTAAGACTCCTCCTGGAAGGCGTTGATTAAATGGTAGCGTTGGGTTGCAAAGAGGGGGGGGGGGGGGGGGAGAGGGGGGGAATAATAATTCTGTTGTACAGCTCCTCGATCTTTTAACGTTTTCAAATAAGAAACAAAAAAATCTTCAAGGATAGTACACAAAACTCTTTATTTGACAACAAGGGTTATATATAAATGTGTTCTTTTTTAGTTTGGATTAACCTATTATTATTATTATTATATATCGTTTGGTCGAGCTGGTTGAACAAAGAAAAATCGTTGATTGGTTTAGTTCATCAATTATTTTAACCAACTTCACGTGCGACCAAGAACCTGAAAAACTTCGGTTAAACTTTTCCACCCCTAATAGTACTATACCCTATGATGAGTTTGCAAATTCTCATTACTTATGTCCATAATATTTCTATGAGTAGTTTGGGAGAATTCATTACTCATTTTATCAAAATGCTTAGGAGATGATCTGACTGAAGTTTCATGTTCTCAGTACTAATCATTTTCTATTGTTATTCTTAGGAGAATTTAGATGTCAACAAATGCTGTAGCAAGGAATGGGTTATACCCACTTTTTAGACTCCGAGGCTTTTTCAACTTTCAGTGCAAAAACACTTTTCGATATTCAGTTTCTCAGTCTAAAATAGAATGAACAATGTAGCTTATTTGCGGAAGAAAGGGCTTCAACATCTTAGACGTATAGTTATCGACAGATTAGAGAAATGGTTGTCGAGTACAAAAAATTGCCCATCACAAAATCCCCAGTGTGTTACTCAAATAATCTATAACAAAAAGACGAAAAACTCAGTCATCGACAACCAAAACTAAGTTATCGATTACATTGAGGGCCTCGACAGACGAGGGTATCGCGCACTTTTACTGATCGATAAGAAAAATAATTGTCGATAAATTTAAGTTATCGATCCCAAACACATCGATAACAAATTCCCTCAGCTGTCGAGGCCCTTATTGTGATGTCAAAAAAACGTATTTAGTGGGAGAGGTTGTCGACAACTTCGAAGTTCCTTTTCTAAAGGAAAACTTATAGTCGTCGACGACGTAAAGGTTTCGCGTTTAGTTGTCGACAACCTCTCCCGCAGACTTTGTTTTTGGCTGTTGACCACCATTAGTGGTCGAAAGTAAATAGTTGTCGACAACTAGTCGTCTAGTCCGTTGGAGGCGCTTGCATAACAAAAGTCGAGCTTGTGTACAATACCTATTGTCACTTTCGAGTTCATGAAAATGCCCTTCAGGAACTTAAAACAAACACGAAGTAATAAAATGTAAACATAGTTTATTTAAGATTTTAATATTTACATCATGACGGTCAAATATTTTCTTTGATACAGTAAATACATCTGACAAGTTCGTAAATATTAATTAAATTACGTTGCGTTTTTCTTTTTGACGATCAAGTTGCGGAAAACAAAACTCCAAAACTCTAAAAAATAGATGCATAGTGTGAGCCTAGACTGTCGGTAACAAAACGCTTTCAGGAGTTTCTGTCTCAAAAACTCCTACTGTGAATATTCTTCGAATAAAATAAATAAATTTTTACTTCAAAACGTTTTGTTACCATGGCGATGCAAAACTTGCAAACATACGATCTGTACAAATTGTATGCAAACCGGCATACTTAGCGAATGACTCTCTCTCTCTCTTTCCATATTTCCCACCTTTTTTCTTCCCCACTCCCTCCCCACAGGCTAAATGTTTATTTTATAAAACCGATCCCATTTGGTTAAACTGGTACGAAATCTCGCGAATCTCGGACAATTCCGATGCACTCGTGTCCCTTTCAAAACACTTTCGAAAATTAAAGAAACTCCCTTTTTGTGCTGCGATTTGATCACTTGTTCTTGTATTGCTAAAAATCGAGAAAGCCAATTTTTTATACAAAGATCTAATATATTTAAGAATACTTCTGGAATCACGAAATTGGAAATAGTTACTATCTATGAAATTTTGAAAATCCACAAGGTTCTTTTGTACGCCAATCCATGCCTTTAGTCGATGAAATAAATAAGCTAATTGATTAATAATTAGTTAATAAAAAGCACGTCCATTATGCTTTTAACGTCATCACAGAGATGCCGACAAGTACGCAAAATCCTTTACTACCCATCAGCTATATTAAGTACAAATAAATTAGATAAAGTCCGCAACGCCGGTTATTAATTTGATCACGTGAAGAAAACGTAATAAAAAAATGATATCTATTTAAAACAAAAAGAAATTTCACTGAGAAATATTGGCAATACAAAACTTACACGCTTTCACAGGCACTTGAAAACAAGTACATTTCTCCTAAAATTAAATATTGTGAAAATCCCATTTTTGAGAAAAACACTTTTTTCTTTCTAAGTCTGGGGGCACTAAAATCCCTCCCATCACCCCCCCTGGGGGGAAGGGGAGGGGGGTCGGAAGCGAAATCATTGCAAACGAACTCTGAGGAGAATGGACTTTGAAATACTTAGGTAGCTCTCTACGATGCGTTCCTTTTTCAAATTCTGTTCAAATCCACAAGAATCAGCAAAGACCCTTCTAGGGTGCCACTGAACACCTGAATAATCGTTTCTGTAGAAAAACACTTTAGTTGAGATACTTTCGGCATCTTTTTGAGCCACAGTGACAGGGCAGCTTCTCGTCCTCTAGTGGGAACTTGTAATCATAAGTCAGCTCCTCCCCGCGGGAGATACTAAAAGAACAACAAGACTTGTTGAGTGTACGATCCCTTTGCAGCAACAACTGTAAATACGGCCACAATCACAAGCACATTTGGTTACAATCACAATTACTGTGACAGCCACAGCGGCAGTTGCAATCACACGCGCAACCAGAACCACACCCAGTTCACATTGTAGCAATGATACAGTCACAGTCAAGTAACAAACAGCTACAGCCACAGCTTCATAGCTACAATCACAGCCACAACCACAGCTACAGTCCCAGTCACAGCCAAAACCATAGCTACAGTCCCAGTCCCAGTCAGTCACAGTCACAGCTACAGCTAATCATAGTCACACCCTTAGTCACAGTCACAGCCCGAGTCACAGTCACAGCTATAGTCACAGCTACAGTCATAGCCACAGCTAATCATAGTCACAGTCACAGTCATAGTCACAGCTACAGTCACAGTCACAACTAGTCACAGTCACAGCTACAGCTAGTCATAGTCACAATCACAGCCACAACCACAGCTACAGTCACAGCTACAGTCAAAGCTACAGTCACAGCTAGTCACAGTCATAGCTACAGTCACAGCTACAGTCACGGCTAGCCACAGTCATAGCTACAGTCACAGCTACAGCTAATCATAGTCACAGCCTTAGTCACAGCTACAGTCACGGTCACAGTCACAGCTACAGTCAGTCATACTCACAGCCGTAGTCACAGTTACAGCTACATTCACAGCTAAATTCACAGCTACAGCCTCAACCACGGCCTTAGTCATAGTCACAGCCTATGGTTTTTACTACTATTAGGGCCCAAGTATTTTAAAGATGGAAGGTCAACTATGAACTTTACAACACTTTATCCAATCATGTATAGCCATCGCACAATCAACGCTAGCGTCGACACTGATACCATAAAATGAATTCTAGGGATATAAACTGAACTCACCTTCGTGATGCAAAGATGATGATTTTCTTCTGACCATCAACACTGATCACTCTTGAATAACAGTTTGGCTAATGAGAAATCGAGATAAATCAGTCACATTTTATGCCTAACATCGCTAAGCATCCAGAGATTAAAACTTTAAGAAAGCTGACAATGTCGATAGAGGTACTTTGTGTATGATGTCACTTACTTCACAAGAATGGTTAATAAACCGGGCACAGTTCCCACTTGTGGTAGCATCCACCACGTACGTGCTATCCACTCTGAACATGTAGCAGCCAATTCCCTACGCCACAAAACAATGGTAGATCTGAATAAATTCCGGGACTAACAACATTTTAGTACTGTTTATTGAAACAAAATCAACTGTAAGTTTGAAGGTGAACCGAGAAATGGTTTCAGACGTCTTAAGAAACACATATAAAATGAAATTTATGAAGATAATAGCTTTTGATGAATGAAGACGTGTTAAGAAGAAATCTATGATTATGAAAACTTTTGATTTCAGATGATGTATGATGACGTGTTAAGATGAAATTTATGATGGTGATTATGTTAGATCTGTATGTAAGATTGTGTATGAAGACGTGTTAAAATGAAATTTATGACGATGAAAATGTTAGCTCTTGATGTAAGATGATGTATGAAGACGTGTTAAAATGAAATTATAATGGTGATTATGTTAGCTTTTGATGTAACATTGTGTATGATGACGTGTTAAAATGAAATTTATGATGGTGATTATGTTAGCTCTTGATGTAAGATTGTGTATGATGACGTGTTAAAATGAAATTTATGGTGATTATGTTAGCTTTTGATGTAACATTGTGTATGATGACGTGTTAAAATGAAATTTATGATGGTGATTATGTTAGCTTTTGATGTATGATTGTGTATGATGACGTGTAAAAATGAAATTTATGATGGTGATTATGTTAGCTCTTGATGTAACATTGTGTATGAT
>JAOBAT010004494.1:0-10731 GCA_026413305.1 Hydrozoanthus tunicans
CATTTATATAGCGCCTTTTCCAAATGAATGCTCAAAGGCGCTTTACAATGATCAGTTTACCCCCAGCGGACCGGAAGTATATATAGGCGCCTCAGGCAGCCGCTTTAAAGCGGTCCATGCATGCTGATACTCGTTTTACCGACCGCGGAAGGATGGAGAGCTGAGTGGCCTTTAGCGGGAAAGAAGGTAGGACAAATATTCAACCCTCAATCAGGCCGGGGATCGAACCGGGGGACCTCAGGATTTGGAGGCAGAGATCTTACCTATGCGGCAACCCTTCCGCTATAAGCTCGCTAATACAGTAACATAAAGTAGCAAACATAACAAAAACACAAAAAGAAATAAACACGTTTCATGGTGAACATGAGTACCTGTTAGGAATACACACATTATCCTCGCTATGCGTGACACGACCGATACTCGCTGTAATGAAGAAGGCCGGAACTCTTCCAGTAACACAATCAATTGGAGTGCCGCTGTCACGGTGGATGTATCTGCTTTCGTCACGGTGTCAGCAGAGCGTCCTCTCATCTCACTAACAGCAAATAAACAAACTGTAGTTTTCAGCCGATGTTGCTCAACAAATATGTTTGTCGACATTAGTTAATCCAAACTATAATTCCTTAAGTCCGCTCACAAAATCAGCAAAAATTACAAATATTGTCAGCCGCTGAGTGCGTTGCACTTTTATAACATTAAGTAATAATTATAATAACAATGATAATAATAATAATAATAAGAAGAAGAAGAAGAAGAAGAAAAATAACAATATGAGTAAAAAAGTGAATAGTATGAATAAAAATAAAAATAATATGGATTAGTAATAGGCATGTTTTTTCAAAAGTCATTATAAGGTAGCAAGTGTTTTCGATAGTTATGAGCATCGATGGGTCATTAGGTCAATGGTTATTGTTATTAATAACAATGATAATAAAAATAACAACAACAATAATTACAGCAATAATGATAAAATGATGTTGATAACAATATTAATAGAAATAATAATAATAGTAATGAAAATAATAATAATAATAATAATAATAATGAAAATGTTAATAATGATTAGACACACTCAAAACAGTTCAATAGGCATGAAGAACAAATACAGAACATCTGAAAGGGGAAAGTGGTGCATCTAAAAGCTAAATCCTTTATCTCCAGCTTCTGTAGTGTTAAGTGGATGAGAGTCTTTGACCCCCCTGGACAGGACGCTAACCTATCGTAGGTTAGCCCCCAGCAGAACTGGTACTCATTTATATAGCTGAGTCAGGTAAAGTATCTTGTCCAAGGACACAACACAGCGGTCTGACCGGGGCTCGAACTCGCGACCCTAGGATTATGGGTCGGACACGCTAACAGCTGGGCTACTGCGCCGCCGACTAAATGGGTGCATGGATGAGGGAAATGGATGGAAAAAATGGAATACCCAAAATGATCAGTCAGAAAGTCAGAAACAAGTCACTTACGCATCAACAAACTCGTTATGCAAATCCAGAATGGTGAGGAACATCCAGTCCCCCGGAATCAGCGGGCCAGACTGACAGGAGGGAAGGAGAAAAGATTCCACCAAATGGGGCTGGGGCGAGGATAAATTTCTGCAACAGGACAAATGCGATGTATCAGTTCTACCGTCCGGCTTTTATACCCTTCGCTTTCTACACACTTTTCTCTTGTCACTGCACTTTGGAAAATTAGCAAGGCAGATAAAAAAAACAAGTTTCTGATATCTCGGTTACCTTGAAGTTGTCAGAGCTTCGCTGTGTTTATCGTCAAACGACCTCAAAAACGAAGACCGCGCATGTGTTAGTCCTGCGAACGCTCCACGCAGTAGTTCGTCACGTGACACATCGACGGTGACAGCACCTTGGGCGGTGGGCGTGGCTTCAGTCTTGATTGACAACCCTGCTAGTTCTCGTGCAACTGCCAGAGACTCGCCACCTTTATCGCTACGCAATAGTCAATGTGGTTTCTATCAGAATTTGGGCACAAAAATGTTGCATTCGCCAAAGCTTTCCTAACTTTTTTTTACACAAAACTTATTTTATCTTAACAACGACAGTTACAACATATATCTAATGAATCTAAAAAATTAAATAACACAATAAAAACCGAAGCAACAGCATTAATAATGATAACAAAAACCACAAAAGACTTGTGCGTGAAATACTATTCCCTTTTTTGATACACCTAGTTCAACTTCGGATACTTTCTTATGAGTAATCTCAGGTAATTATCGTACAAAACGTAGTTCTTAACACTCACCTGTAAAAATGCACGTTAAACAGCACAGTAGAAATAAGGTCGTGCGCATAGTATTCATCCCCAGGCCACAAACGAGAGAAAAGTGTGAGGGCGGCCGAGTGGTAGACCGGGATATAATCTGCCAAACCTCCGCGCAGGTCTGTTTGTAACTAAGCATTTCAATTAGTTAGTGTTCTCTTGTCGAACAAACGAACAGAATCGATAAGACTCTAGACATTGTATTCTCATAACATAATTCTGAAAATCTTTAATCACTAACAACAACACTTATTTCTTTCCGATTATTTTCACAGCCTACGTTAAAAAATCTCAACCACTACCCACAATGCATCTATCGAGTCAGTTATTTAACTCACTAGTTCTTTTGTGTAGTGCATTTTAAAGCACTAATGATCACTTAACGCGATTATAAACAATAACTTTTACTTACCACATAAGAAAACAGTTTGATGAGAAAATACTGAAAATGGTGCTCCATTCTTGCGAGGCAGAATGGCGGCAAGTTCTGTTGGGAACGCAGAAGCAGAAACAACTTAGTTCAGTTGAACAGTTGAGAGGGAAGTATTTTACCCAAACGATAACCAGTTTCTCCACAGGCACTCCCTCGCTTCTTATTACAGAATTACTTTAAACTTCGTTCATTCTTTTTTGACCTGCTCTAGACAATACACTCTATTAGCAAGCAAGTCATAGTCTGCCAAAAAAGGAAATTTGTTCACTTTTAATTAAGTTTGCATATTTGCAAATCGAGCAATTGAACTTCTCAGTCCTGGTCGCACTAAAGGGAAATGTAAATTAATCATATTGCAGTATAATTCTAAAATATAAATAAGAAACCAGACTTGAAGGCACAAGCAGTCAACAGAACAAGAAAAAGCGTTAACAACTTACTTCAACTTTAACAGAGCCTTTCAGGTACTCAATGAGGGCCTCACTTGTGACTAAGGGAGCAAACTGGAAAAATCGAAAATCTCATATAACAACAAAATGAACAACAACAAGAAAAAGAAGAAGAATGATGATGGTGGTGATGATAGTGACGAAGATGATAATGATGATAATATTAACAATGGAGAAGATGACAATGACGATGATTATGGTGGTGACAAAGATGATAACGATGATGATGATGGTGACGAATGACTTTGGTAATGAGAACAACGGTGATGACGATGTAAAACATATTAGTAAAATAAGATGAGAATGATCACACTTATGTATACCATGTAGTTACAACAATATAACGTTCTTCACAAAAATATTTGAAAAACACAAAAAGAGAAAACATTTGCAAAGACAGCGACATTGGAGCCAACAATTCCCGTAGTGTGCAAGTTCCCTTTTCGCTGAGGCTGTAATTTTTTGTTCTTTAAATCTTGTAAAGAAAATACAAAATCTAAGTTGTGACAGAACTGTTGAGGGCTCACCTGCGACAAGATGCCTTTGTGCATGGAAGCTATTTCGCACAATAGGCGAAGGAAGGAGACCAGAAAAGGCAAGTGGGAAAGCTTGTGTGAAAATATAGTTTCTTGGTTATCACTCTTCATTGTAAAGAAACAGCCATAACCCGGCAAAGCTGGGATCGTCTGACCTTTGCATACTGCTTCGCTAGAGTTAAAGATACAGTTGTTAGCTTCGTGTAAGATAACTTCCAATTAAGATGAACTTCATGTTTTTTTCCTTCTTTTGTCTCTTGACCAAAAGCTTGTCTAGCCTGCGTCATTTTTTGTTTAAGAGTACAAAACTACAAACTGTTAACTAGGCCACTGATATCATTAGCTAGAACAATTCTGCCTTATAAAAAGAAAATGATGTATTTGAAAGCTTCGATTGATACTCGCACACAAAGTAATTTGGAACACAATCACAGACTTATTCCCACTGTCTCGTTCCCAGTTCCAAAACGTTGTACACTACCTAAAACTACGATTTATAATCGTTTTTCCTTTGCATTTCTGTATCGTTTTAGTTCAGATGAAGGTCTCACCTGAAATTTCCCAGCAGGTCTTGCAAGCGCAGAGACTGCACCAAGGGCCGAACTACATTAGTCATCAAAAGCTCAATTTCCTCAAGAGTTTCAACAGGAGCGTAGAAAGGCTTCATTATGAGAAAAACAGAAAAAGGTGATGGCACTTGCATGCAACTTAACTTGATGGTAAAGCTGGGGTCATCAAATAATAACCTGCCAACTTTACACACAACAGATTACATTTCCTAGGGGGGAGGGGGGGGGGGTGTATATGGTTCAACCGCTTTACATTCCGGAAACCAGCTTTAACTCCAAAAAAGTTAACAAATTTTGTTCGTTAAAAAAATAATTAAGTAGATTTCAGAAGTGAACTCTTTAAGTTTCCCACAATTGGTGAGGTTCAACTATTCACAAGAAATACAGTACAGAATAGGTTTTCAAAATGCGAAAGACTTTAAGGCTCCCCTTAATGAGCTGAAGTAGTACATGCTAAGATGAATCAAATGCTAATTCCGTCTAAAGCTTGTACGTGTTTTCCAGTAACACAATCTTTTGTTCTGAAAACGTTTCTTGTAGCGAAGGACTTTTAGCATTTGTCAACTATGCTACTAAATGTTGTACAGTTTCTACAAGAGTGAGGTGTATCCTTTATTTTTCCAGTGTCTTAAAAAACATCTTCTCACCTGCATTTGCAGCTTGGAGTAAAATGCGGCCAAAACATCAAAACCACCAGAAAGAAGAAGTGAACATTTGCCCTGTTAATATTTAAACGGAACGAGTAAGTACAATCATACATAAAATCAGTGCGTACAGTTAAGACAAAACTTCCAGAAAATAATCCAGGAATAATTTGGATCGTACTAGGTTCACCAAAAACTCAGGTCATCATTGACGATGACTTCCAGACACACTAGTATCAACGACATCATCTAACGAGGACTTCCATGCCCATCAAAACCCAAGTTATGATCTGATTATGCCTTTCAAGACCACTAGAATCCGAATTATCATCTGGTGACGACTTCCTGGCTCGTCAGAAATCCATGAAACCATCTGACGACAACTTCCTGGATCACCAGAACCCATGCCATCATCTGATAACAACTTACTGGCTCGTCAGAATCTAGCCATCATCTGATGACAACTTCCTGGCTCATCAGAATCCATGCAATCATTTGATGACAACTTCCTGGATCATAAGAACCCATGCCATCATCTGATGACATTTTCCTGGCTCGTCAGAATCCATGCCATCATCTGATGACAACTTCCTGGCTCATCAGAATCCATGCAATCATTTGATGACAACTTCCTGGATCATCAGAACCCATGCCATCATCTGATGACAACTTCCTGGCTCATCAGAACCCAAGTCATCATTTAACGACAACTTTCAAGCCCACTAAGTCCGAATTATCATTTTATGACAACTGCCTGGCCCATCAGAATCCAAGTCTACATCTTCACAGGCGGTTGAAATGACATGTCAGAGGCTGCCATCGACAACAGCTTTCTCAGGAAACACCATCTACTCTCAACTGATGACCACACTACACAGTAAACTGACACTCCCAGGTTCGAATTAATTACTGCATTACCCACTCTTGGAATGTTACATACCAAAGAAAATGTTACTTAAATTCATCAACGACAATACAATGTGGAAACTTGAGACAACATTCACCTTTTTTAGGTTTACCTTCAATGCTTTTTCATCACAGTTTACATACTCTTTGATCCATTTTTTCACACCCAGACCGATCAACGGCAAGAACCCGTTGACGTGACTCCAGTTTAAAGGTGGAACTGGTAAACTGTCCGCACCCGCCACGTCATCCTCAGTATTCTTAGCCGCTGCGGAAGAGGGCTTTGACTGCAGCTCAAAAGTTATTCCAGCCACATGAATGGAAGATTCAAGAAGACCTAGTAGTGCCACAGCTCTGTAGGCGTATAGCTCTGAGATATCTGCCACTGGTTGAGACACCAACGACTGTAGTTGCTGCATCACAGTTGAATACACTTCCCTGTTATAAGTTTAATACAGCAAATGAAAATTTAACAAAAACGCTTTTACTTAGCTAAGCTAAGTACTTTCTAAAGCAAATGTAGTTCTTTAGGCTGATGCTTACTTCCAGTTTCTGTAACTAGTGTTAACTGTAACTAGTGTTAACTGTAACTAGTGTTAACTGTAACTAGTCTTTGACTTCCCTAGGACTGGAAAGTGATAGGTTAGCACCCTGCAGAAACTGGTACCAATCAAATTTTAGTTTTTTTGGAGGACTCAAAAGCATGGTATACTATTAAGTATTTTGCTCATGGACACAAAACAGTGGTCTAACTAGGGCTCGACTCACGACACCAATCTGCATGCTAACCAATAAGCCACTGTGCTGCTTAACTAAAAACAACAAACTACAAAGGATGTAAAACAACTAAAGTTCGCATCTTAATGATTAAGAAGTTTGAAATCTCTTAACAAACCGGGTCACTTCAAAAAGCTTCAGTAACCGGTGACTCACAAACTAGAATGGATAACACCAATCATTGCTACTGTATGGTTTGAACTAGTGACCAGTTCAAAAATTAAGGCATTCCTGTTCTTAGCAAAATACGGTTGTTTTTCTGATAATAACTTCTCCATCATTAAACCTTTTCCTATTTGGTTTTTAAAAGTCCAGGTCAAAAAATATTATCGAAAAATTGTCAGTTTCAGAAATCAACGCTCATTAACGTATTCTAATAGCTAAAAAAACAATGGTCACTTTGTAGGAATTTCAAAGCACTAGTTGAAAAAAAAGGATTGTTTTATGTAAAATCGCTTGCGCGTGTCGTAAATTCAAAGTTAACATCGGTTTAAGTTATTTTCCTTTCTTTTACTAATATTGCTCATTTACTATGCTCACTTAGTGGGTGGCTCCTCGTAAATTGTTCTGTAACTGGTACAGGATTCCACCAACAATTGAATTGCAAACAGTTAAAAATCCTGCTGGTGAACAGCATTAATTGTTTTGTTAATCTTAATTTCAACAACATATTCAGTTTATGAATACAATTGTTTAAATTTAAAAGGGCAAAGGTTAAGACACGGTCGTATTTATTAGTGCTATATGCAAATAAATTTACCTGAACTGTACACATGCCAATCCATATCCTATACAGACTCTCCACGTGTTGAAGCTCTCAATACTCAGAGACAGTGCTTCGTCATTTGTTCCTAGCCTCATTTCGTTTGGGTTCAGGGATGTGTAACATAGAATTCTTCCCACTAAATCATTCTTTGACACCTGAAATTATGAATGCATGCTTCTGAGCATCACTCTTTGTGTCCAAAATTTAAGGTTATGCAAACTCTAGAGAACTAATTATGATTTGGAACGATGTGACACCAATGTATAGGTCGCTGTATGATACCAATGTATAGGTCGCTGTATGATACCAATGTATAGGTCGCTGTATGATACCAATGTATAGGTCGCATGCAGTGCTTGCATTGCTAAATTTTCCCAACTGCAGCCCATAGCTTTCATTTTCACATGTTTATCTACTCTGTTTGGTCAATTTCCATTTTTTCATTACAAAACGACCCAGGTACCAAGCATGAGTTATGTAAGGAACATAAGTTACATGTTATTAAACTGGCTGGGGCTAAAAGGGTTAAATAGTTTTTCGTTGATTTTACCAAGTTCAGTTTGGGCTACTCTATGGATGCGTATGATAAAGATGTGCTCGTGAGTAGTAAAATAAGGTAAATTCTTCGGCTGGAACATAATACACAATTTTATCAGAGAAAAAATTTTGACTCCCTAACGGGATTCGAACCCATGACTCTCTGGTTACTCATGACATCAGACGTTCTACCTAAAGAGCTACAAGAACTCAAATGGGGAACAGGCCACTTTACTTGGATCTGTAGATGGAAAACCGAATAAATGTCCTGCAATTTATGCTTACCAGTGTTGCAGCTAAATGTCTCCCCGCAGAACAAACAGCCGTCATCAGTTTCATAGCCTCCACAAGAGGAAGTCCATACACTTGGTCCGCTTCCTGGACACTTTCTACCTGTTTCCACGTTGTTGGTAAGAACTCAGAGAATATCACTTGTATTAGACGCGGGCACCTGCACCGGACGGGGAAAAATAATTTTTCATACTGTTTTTGTTGGCAGGTATCGACGTTAAAATTCAAACAGCTAAAATCAGTGATTAATCACAGTATTTTCTGTCTTAAATTTCTGTATACTAACATGAAATCAAATAAGTGAAGTACAAGTTCTGTTTATCTCGATTTGTAGGAATGATAAAACTCGATGCCATTGGCTGAAACGAACTCGCTAGAGGCAAGATAAGGTTGCAATAATTGGTGCCTGGCATCTAGAAGGTACCACATTTCTCCACAAGCAAACAAGTTAGCTGGTCTTGGAGCTTAATTAAGAGGGTAGCGAAATTTTTTCTCTTCTTAGATATCAGTTTATGAGCTCGTAGAAACGTTAGTATGAACTTTGGATCATCAAAGAGCATTTAATATCGACACAGGATATAGTGATTAACAGCGCAACCTTTGTAGACTTGACTGCTGTCTCGTTAGCATAGTTGGTAGTAACGATGCCAGGTTGCCTTGCAGGAGGTCGATTTTCAGCACATGACCTACACAAAGGGTCTTCAACATAAAAGAGGAGAGGAAACTGCTTTTGTTCGGACATCAATAATGGTAAGATCTTCCGATTCTCGTAGGCCCCTGGGCCTATTGGAGAGCTTGAAAACCCCACAATGAGTGTTGACAAAAAAGGGGTGATCCCGCTTTTGTGGTCTCCAAACCGATAATCATAAGCAAGTGATGTTTAGGTTTTATTGAATAGTATACATGCAATAACTTTGTCACAAATTGCAAAACTACGTCTTTATTTTGCTTTATCACATTCCGAAACACTTAAACCCATTGTTCTCAAATGGTTGTTTTGATTATGGCAGGGCAGAAAACTTAGGCCATTCGAACGTCCACGACGGGTAGCTTTCCATTTGGACAAGAAAAAACATGATCCAACTTGTCCAATTGGACAACCACGTTGTAGAAAAAGAATAATTTTTCATCTTGACTTTGGATATAGAATGAATCCTTCTTTCCAGATTTTTTGGGAAAGCAGTTTTGTGGTTCAGACAAGCAAGATACATATTGCACTCTGACTCGCCCGAATGGACAAGCGAATCTCATCAGGATCCATTTTTTTATTTCCTCGACATGTAGAAGTTCACCCTATGTTCGTGAATATAACTCACCTTGTTATTTCAGCAGCAGCATGTAAAGAGTGTCTGGCAATTCTAGCAAGAATTTGTAGTGTACTCCGCACTACAGGTGAAGAAGGCTTGAACACTTCTAGAATGTACCGTAACCTTTGAAGAAGCTTCATTTGAAGGAGCCCCTAAGATTAGACAAAACAAGATTGACAGTAACTATCTTTTAATATATCCTTTATGTATTCATGCTAACGACGATATATCAAAAACAGTCATTCTCCCTTACAAGCCATCTTTTCTTCCTTCCCAGTCGGTACAGAGCTTGGGAGAGGAACTTTCAGATAAAACTTAGGAAGCTGTAATTTCAGCAAACCATTATCACAGCCTGTGATAATGGAATGGAAAAGCTTAGATCAGATTTTTGGTTGTTTATTGCGCATACATGTGTGCTAAATAAAACATGCATGGTTGGTGTAAAACAAAATCTTGATTCACTGCCTTGTCAACAGAACGCAGACCTTACAAAATCTAGAACTGGTTTCAGATTGAATCTGATAAAATCCACTTCTCACTTTTATAATGTCTTGTTTGACCATCTCCACATCTGATGGTGTTCGATTTTCTTTATCATCATCATCAGTTTTCTTTCCCTTTCCCTTCATGTTTTCTTCACTCTTTGGAATCAGAGACGGTAACTCGTTTCCTCGATACCAACTTGCTGCTAGAGCTACAAACTCCTATAAATGTACAAGAAACAAATAATGTTTAAATGCTATGTGCAATGCTTGATTTCATTGACGATTGCATGCAATATGCCGAAACATATCAGTATTCAAAATTATTTGGTTCTACATCAAAGTTTGGATCAACTTACCACAGTTGTTATTCGAACTAGCACCCAACCTCAAATTAGCCCCCATCTGGAATAAGTAGTCACCCAAAAAAGTGTAAAAAGTTTAAGTTTAGTTACAGCAGTTTAAACCAACCTCATCCATCGGAGATACAAGTAGAGCAGCAAAGGCCTGGACAGCAACACTCACTACTGCCTCAACTCCGTCATCAAGGGCCCAGCGTAGTAGAAAAACAATGCCAGCGTCAAGAAGAGTGGGAAGCAAATCATCTTGTAACAAGTTATGGAAATTTCCTTGTCGTTCCTGTAAATACGAGTAAACAGAGTAAACTATCTGACAACTTATAGTAAAATAGGTAAAAATAGTATTTGTGATTTTTAAAAACTTAACGTTTTCGATCTTAACAGATCATCTTCAG
>JAOBAT010004516.1:0-10731 GCA_026413305.1 Hydrozoanthus tunicans
AAAAGTGGGGAGGGGTGGGGTAGGGGGTATGTGCCGCCACCCACCACCTCCCCCGACAAAATTGGGTTCCTTAAAATACCATTGTTTTGACTTCTTCTCTAATGTGTTCCTCTGGCGTTATACCAGCGCCATTTCTAAATTGAAACAGATACAACCGTTAAAAATATAGTTTCAACACAATACGCCTTCACCTTTCTGATGGGTTATTTTTTTTTGGGGGGGGGGGGAGGGGGCTTCCTTTTTTGTTTAAAAACCTGCCTTAGATACCGAATCTTCTCTTATCAGTGTTCAAAGACGTGCGGAGATGGCGTCAAGAATCGAGTAGTTGGATGTTACCAAAACGGTGTTCAACGAGGTAATGAGGAGTGCGACAGGAAGTCCAAGCCTCTTAGCAGTACCTCTTGTAACTTGGGAGTATGTCCGCAATGGACTGCTGGAGAATGGAGCAAGGTTAGTTGTGTTATTGTACTTCTGTACGTCAAACTCATTCCTATATCACGAGACTTGCAACAAAACATCCTTTCATTGCATAAAACTAGAACTAACTTTGGGATATTTAACATCCGTTTCCAAGAAGCAAAAATATGGAATTCCCTTGATGAAAAAATTAAACACTTAACCTTAGAACAGTTCAAGAAAAGCCTCGAATACATCATGATTGATCTGTATAAGAGTTCCATTTTCTCTCAAGATTGTTTATTGCGCTACTGTTCCTTAATTTTCTTATTTCAAGTGTGTTTTTAATGTTTAGGTAAATAGTTTTTGGTCCAATTCCCGAAAGTTGGGAAGACAATAGAGGTCAAATGCCCCACACTTGCTTTGGGGTTTCTCCCCCCCCTAAAAACAGGAGTTCTACCTGTTTAAGCAGGTTTGAAGGAAGTCAAAGTTGCCCTCCTACTCCATTATTATTTCTAATTTTGTAACGCTACGCAGGCCAAATCACACAAAAAACTAAACAATTTATCAAACGCAGTGCTCCAAGACTTGTGGAAAGGCGACAAAAAGACGGAAGGTAGTTTGTTCAAGTGACAGTGGGAAGGCTGTTGAGGATGGCTTGTGCGACAGGGCAAGTAAACCCAGACAAACACAGTCGTGCAATCTTCCTGACTGCGGCAGATGGAAACCAGGACCCTGGGCTGCGGTGAGTTTGAAAGGTGTTGGGAATCCTATTCAGCTTAAACTCGCGATCTCTGTGAAATCATTCAAGAAATGTGTTTTATTAGCTACCTCAACGTCCTTTAAAACTCGAGATTCCCGAATTGTCTAAATAACTGTATGTGCAGTCTGTAGAACGCTAGTGATCGAGTGAGTCTGAGGCGGTTGCAAGTGTCAACCCAGTTTTAAACCATATTTGTCAAATAGTATTAAAAGTAAAAAAGAGTGGTGAAAAAGTGCATTCATATATAGCAAAGCTCAAAGGTGCTGTACAATAATCAGTTCACCCCAGTGGGCCGGAATCATATACAGTATAGGCGCAAATAGCAGCTGCGTGAAAGCAGTCCATGCATGCTGGTACTCACTGTACCGACCCCGGAAGGATGGAAAGCTGAAAAAGATGAGTGAACTACAGCGGAAAGGAACGTCACTCAAATGTTCAACCCTCGACCATGTCGGGATCGAACCGGGGACTTTAGGGTTGGGAAACAGAGATCTTACCACTACGCCAACCCCTCCGTAATCCGACTCTATCTTGGTTATCATGAATTCAATTTCAAAGTCGTTGATAACGTTTTCATTGTTGGAACTTTTTAACCAAAATCTTTTTTGTAATTTTGACTCTTGTGTTACAGAAACGAGAGCGATGCTACATTTCAGTATTGTGCCTTTAAATAATGAATCAGTCAGTTTATTCGCACGCGTTACACCAAGGAGCACATAAGTTCTCGTTTAAAGTTGTAAAGTTGAACCCTGGACCTCGCGTTTGGGAGTTACAGTTTTTAGCGATTGAGCCAAGCTCGGACAAACAGCGTTGTCTAAGACCCTAAGACCATGTTTTCTTTCTATTTTCCTGTAGTGTTCCAAAACATGTGGCACTGGTACAACAACGCGGACAGTTTCTTGTGTTAGCGAGAAAGGCGCGGCTCTTCCCGACAGGGCCTGCAACACGAGGTCAAGGCCATCCAATCGACAGTCCTGTACGAAGCAACCCTGTGTTAAATGGATAACTGGCCTTTGGACAAAAGTAAGTTGTTTTGCAGTACGTTTTTATTTTGGTTTTCTCTATATAATGTTTTTTCTTGCTAAAGCTTCAAATGAAAAAAATAATTGAAGAATTGCTTTGAAAGGTCTTTAGGTTTAGTATGTATATAGTTTCCTTACACTTCTTAAAACTCTTTGTACTTCTTTCTGAAAAATCGATTCCAATCCTTTCGAGATCTGCGTAATATGTCATGTGATGGTGATGTTGATAATGAAGGTAATGATGACAATGATAGTGATGGTATGATGATTTTGATGTTATTGGTGATTACGATGACTATGATGATATATCGTTTATAGTGCTCGAAAAGCTGCGGCACCGGACTGCAGAGGCGCAAGGTTGTATGTGTGTCAGAAAAAGAAAACAAGCATCTTGATGCCAAGATGTGTCCTAAGAGTACTAAACCACGAGAAAGAGCGCTTTGCAGGGGTAGACCCTGTCCCTCTCCGCCAAGATACGAGTGGCGCACTGGTGCCTGGACGAAGGTGAGTAGGGGTTTTTATTTTTTTAAACGATTTCAATACTACCAGCATGATATTATTAAACTAATAATGTCAAACAATATAATATATTATAGCAACATAATACTAACACTACCAAACAATATACTAATAACTCTTCGTCGATCGATTCATCTCATCTTTCATTATCTCGCAATCTTTACATGTGTTAAGTTAACATGGTTTATAGGTATTATAGGTATCTTTCTCCTAAGAAAACTAACAATTTGAAATATTTCTTATTAAAAACAAGTTGTCGTAGTTTGAACTTAGACTTTGAGTATCTCCTCTTTCTTTTGGATTCATGAAAAAACGAAACTCTATCTTCTTTTACAAGTTTTTTGGCTAGCTAACGCAGAACAGAAAAAATTGATAAACTTTTATTGCGCATCTGATCTCAAATTTTCATCTCTGTGACCGAACGAAGAGACTGGTCAGAGGAGTGGCTCGTTGTTAAGTTTGAACTTTGACTTTCGGTTTTTCAGTAACTCTTACACTCCGACCTACAGAACATTTGAGATCATGAGACACATTGCACAACTTAACACCAACAAACTAACTTCTTTGCAGTGTTCAAAGAGTTGTGGCTCAGGTATAAAATTACGTCTGGTGGCTTGTGTAAACCGAAAGGGATTCAGGGTTGACACGCGCTTGTGCTACAGACACAAAAAACCAAAACAGAAAAGACACTGTCGCACAATGCACTGTTTAAACACACCCAATTGGCGCAAAGGACAATGGTCCAAGGTAAGATTTGGCGGCCATTATCCAGCGAAGGTGAAGCAAAACCGTGCATGGAGTATATTTCTTCAAAGCCCTGCATGATGTTAAACTGCATGCCTTGGCCGAGCAGGATAAATCAGCATGCGCAGTTGTTTATCGCCCAAATATGGTTTTCATTGCCATATTTTTTTAAAAACAAACGGTACCTTAAACCTCAGCTGGAAGAGAGAAAGGCGAGAAAGCTTTTCAAAGAGTGTGGCTGGAAGGTCGCTCGAGTCAGCGCTCGTTCACCAAAGTTTAACCTTTTAAACAACACAGATACAAACTAAACAATATCTTAAAAGTTTTGTTTGTTTTTGACTTGCATAAAAATTTATAAAAGTCTGATAAGAAATAAATAAAAACGGACGAACGTGGCCACTTTCCCGCATTCACGTTTAGGATCAAAACCAAGACGCTATCGCGGAAAATTTTCTGTCTCGAGTTCTTTCAAGACTGAACATTCTAGTTCACATCATTCACACATCAACAAGAAGTAGGAGTCATTTTATCATGTATTCCCACTAAGCAGTTACAACAGTCCTATCTGTGCTTGGATGATGTGATTGATATATGGTAAAAATCACTATCCCTTACTCTGCTAGAAACGGTTTCACACAAACAAAAAATGTTCTAACTTTAAAAACTTTGCTTGAAAACCTACAAAGTGACCATTCATTTTCTTTGTCTTTACAAGTAGATTCTGAAAATGCCCTTTGTTTCAATATCTGAAGTTTGTTAAGCTTTTTCGATTTTGAATTTAGTTAAAAAATGTAGCATGATAAGGGTTATTGTAAATCTTTCACTCCCACCAGCCATATTTGGGCATCTAACTCTCCTTGTATCAATATAGTACGTCAAATAGTTGGTTTCACAAAACAAAACAAAACTGTTACAGTTAGGAAAAAATTATTCGAAAAAAATAAGAAGGATTCTAGATGGTAGAATTCACCAAAACAAAAAAGAAAGATGTTAAAGAAAATTAAAAGAAAGGGCGAAAAAGCCCGACTTGTCCTGGGATTTTTTTGTCACAACCTAGGTTTTTTAACAAACTCTGACTGTGTCGTTTTATTTTCATAGTGTTCGACTCAGTGTGGAAAGGGTAAAAAACGGCGCCAAGTCTTGTGTAGATCTGTCAGCGGAAGAGTTGTGAATGATCGCTTCTGCAAACATACAAAGAAACCCAAAACAGAGCGAGATTGCCACAAACGGCGCCAATGTGGTGTGTGGGAGATTGGTTCCTGGAGCAAGGTAGTAATGAGAACAGAAATAATAATATAAAGCCGGGAACACACTAGACGATTTTATACGCCGCGCCCATCGCAGCAAACTTGACCGCTTGCGAAATTCATAAGCTGTGCATGGGACAAACATGGCGAATTTTTTCTTTCTTTTTCGTTCGACACGCTTCATCCGCCATTTTAACAATTCATGTGATAAATTCACAAAATAGTATTGGTTTATTGCAATTGGTCAAACAATTCGCTGCGACGAGCATTTAGATTCGCAGGAAGGGCCACACAAGTCTGACCAACAGAGAATCTCCGCGAACCGTGCCGTACATAATCGCTCGTATCTCACACTCTAGATATCGGCGAATTTTTACATCTATCGCTGCGATTAGCGAAATTGCTACCGCAGTAGGTGACATTACCACCAAATGGCCCGGTGTTCACCAACTACTATATCATACTATAGTTTTAATTTACGATCAACTTAGGCGCGTAAATTACGCCTCTACGTTACTAGCCGTTTATCATTTGCTGGATATTAAAATACTGTCAATTTTTATCTCAACGCAGTGTTCAGTAACGTGTGGGAACGGAGTGCAGAGGCGAGCCATCAGATGCCTCCACAACTGGCAATACGTGGAGTCCAAATGTGACCCTTCTACGAGACCCGCTGAAGAAATCGCTTGTAATCCCCGGCCGTGTCCCGCTATTGCCAATCTTTACCGGTGGAAAGCAGACTCGTGGAACAAGGTAGGTTTTCATTTCAAGATACCGTAAAACCCCGCGTTATCCCCCCGGTCTTAAGCCCCCCGTTTTAAGTTCACCCATTTGCCAACGAAGATAGTATTCCGAATATAAGCCCCTCGCCCCCCGTTTGTAAGCCCACCCAAAGCCCCTTATGAGTGTATATAAGCCCAGGACTTCTAACGTGGGGTTCTACGATATACAACAATCTCTTTCCTTTGTACGGAGTTATGGGGTTCCTTTTTTCATGCTGTTGATCGGCGAATTTTTGCTCATCTCTCATCTCCAGTGGTAAGAGCTCACTCGAGTCTGTATGTTGTATTTACTTATGTGTGCCACTAAAGGAAAACGGTTGTTTTACGACATCAAGTTCCAAGCTCTGCGGTACAAAGGAAACTACTAGGCACTGTTCATACATTCTAATACAGTCCTGTTTTTATTTGCAAAATTGGCCATCCATTTACGTTGTTGAAATATGTTTTCTGGCCGGTTTTACGCATCAAAATTAGCGGTTCTGTGTTCTGTTTAACAATTTTAGTTATCAACTATTTAAGCTATAGTATGTTTTGGTCTTTTCCGCGTCATGAAATATACTTTACGGTTTACACGTACAAATAAGCTATATTTCTTTTTTTTAACTGTTTATCTTTCTATCTACCTATTAATCTATTTGTTTAGTTATTATTTCTCTATGTTTTTGTTTTGTCTTGGCAATTTGATGGAGTCAAATAAAAAATAACTTTTCTTTTCCAGTGCTCAAGAACTTGTGGTTATGGTAGAAAAACCAGAAAAGTGAAATGCGTCGATAGATTTGGCAGTCCCGCTCATAAAGAAAACTGTAACGAGGACAACAAACCGGCAGAGTTCTTTCCCTGTTTTGATATTCGATGTCCGCCAAAATGGAAATTTGGAGATTGGTCAGAGGTAACTGAAAAAATTTTCTGCTTTATTTCTCAATCATAATTTGTTGTACAGGAACCCGCACTATAAAGGGGCCTGTGCCAGGCGCTTGCCGCTTTCAGGTGCCATTTAACCTCCGAAGAGACATGACATGAAATAAACGGTTTCACGTGCAAAATCGTTTCACGTAACTTTTGAACAGATTAAGCAAACATTTAAGAATCATGAGTTTTTGTTGCTTTCTGTTTCAAACAGTAGAAAATTAAAACGAAACATAAAACACTGTAGTGGTATAAAGAAATATGTAAATGCTCATAGTACGCGGAATTTAGAATTTAGAGAATTTTGGTGACATGATTTTCACGTTTCAAAGCCTCAATGCGAAATGCCATGCACTTGATTGTAACAAGATTAACTAATTAACTCCTGTCTTGCCATTCAGTGTTCAAAGAGCTGTAACCGTGGTTACCAAGTTCGACCGGTATACTGCGAAGGTTTCCATGGCAACCATTTAAGCCTTGGTGGCTGCAATCTACGCAACAAACCTCCTGTCTGGAGACCGTGCAACTATGGTCTTTGTGATGGCCAGCACCAGTGGAGGGTCGGTCCTTGGTCTAAGGTATCGTTGACTTTATCGGCATCTTTCTTATCGACTGATGATCATTATCAATAACAATTTTTTTTTTTTTGTCATTAACAAATTATCGTTATGATCAACAAACTTTCGTTATAATCGACAATTTGTCATTATAAAAGCAATTCAAAATCTCTTACTGGATAAAGTTTGAACGTACGAAACGCGACGTTTCGGCCATATCCCATGGCCTTCAGCAGGCAAATGCCGCACTGTCACGTAATACCGCTATATCATGGGATATGGCCGAAACGTCGCGTTTCGTACGTTCAAACTTTATCCAGTAAGAGATTTTAAATTGCTTTTATTGTTGATATTCCAACTGGATATTGTTGATATTCCAACTGGATGACTGAAAATTTTCATTTCCTTAATTTGTCATTATTATCAACAAATTATTATTATCATCAACAAAATATTATATCATCAACAAATTATCATTTACAAATTATCATTGTCATTACTAGCCTTAACATTACTAATACCATCGTCGTCAACAACAACAAGAGCAATAAAAAAAAACAGCATTGTCGTTGTAATCATCATTATTTCATCGTAACTGCCATCATCAAAGTCAGTGCTATCATCGTTTCACCGCTATCGCCGTCACCTTTGCCGTTTTCGCTATCCGGTCATCGTTATCAATATCATTAACAAGTTACCATCATCTTCATTAACATTATCATTACTGTCAACAAAATAATCAGCATTTTCATCATCATCAAACTCATTGTCATTATCATTTTTCTTGGTTATCACCATCAACAACAAAAGAGTCAATGGTGTCATCATTCATCGCAACCTCTGTCAAACGAGTGTCTTTTCACTATCCAGTTTCGTTATCATAGTCATTGCGCACTTATTCTCTTGTTCCTTTCATCAAGTGTTCTGTCACTTTATTATCCGGATATTGTTATCATTACCATCGCGTATTTATTCTCTTGTTCATTTGATCAAGTGTTCTCTCATTTTCCTATCCGGTTTTACGATTATGGTTACATCGCGTAATTACTCTCTCGTTCTTTTGATCAAGTGTTCTGTCAGTTGCGGCAAAGGAGTGATGAGGAGGATCGTGAAGTGTATGAGCAAGGAGGGCACGATGCACGAGGACTCCAACTGCCAGCTGCCAGCCCTCAAACCCGACCAGACTCGGCCGTGCCACATGCGCCCCTGCATGCCCAAGACCTGCAAAGAGGTTCAACAAACAAACGGACTTCAAGTGGACGGCGAGTTTTACCTACTCGCAAAGGGAAAACAGTTGCGGGTAAGTTACGCAGGATTAGATTTTTTTCTTTAGAAGTTTATTATGACCATGACAATAACTACAAATATAAACGCATGGCAAGGCGTGCAACATCCAAAACGAACTGCATCCAGCATCCACGAAATCTACAATCTAAACACCTGGCATCCAGAGGGTAGGGATCCAACATCCACGAAATCTACGATCTAAAAATGCGGCATCCAGAGGTTAGGGATCCTACAACCACTGGCAAGGCTTCCAGTATCCAGAAACAAACTGCATCCTACATCCAATGCATCCAGCATCAACGAAATGTACGACCTAAACATCCGGCATCCAGAGGGTAGGGATCTAGCATCAACTGGCAAGGCATTCGACATCCAGAAACGAGCTGCATCTAGCGTCCAGAGGTTAAGGGTCCGACATCCACTGGCAAGACATCCAGCATCTAGAAAAAAATGCACCCTACATCCAATGCATTCAGCATCCACGAAATCTACGATCTTAACATTCAGCACTCAGAGAGTGGGGATCCGACATCCACTGGCAAGGCATTCAACATCCAGCAACGAGCTACATCCAGCATCCAGAGGCTAAGGGTCCGACATCCACTGGCAAGGCATCCAGCATCAACGGAATCTACGATCTAAACATCCGGCAAAGATTAGGGATCCGACATTCTCTAGCAAGGCATCCAGTATCCAGAAAAAAAGCTGCATCCTACATCCAATGCATCCACGAAATCTACAATCTAAACATCCGGCATCCAGAGAGTAGGAATCCGGAACCCACTGGCAAGGCATCCAACATTTAGAAACGAGCTGCTCTGGGTGCGCTTTCTTGGGGCGAAACAGCTGGTGATAATAACAACATTAAGTTTATTTGAGTGCAGTTAGATTACCTTGTGACAAGGCTCTCTTCTGGCACACTAATGCAATTCCAAATATAGCACTAATTATGGCAGTTTTAACATAGAATATTTGCTGGAGCAAAAGTTTGGAATTCGCTTGATGCAAAACACTGTCCATAATGACTTTCAAGGCCAAAAGTCTCAAATTATTGACTGAAGTATTCATACAAGCGTAAAGACTATAAAAAGTATAGAAATACTAGAAAGTTTGTAAGTTACTTACCTTTCTTACCTTTTCGCCTTCTTTCTGTGTAACATTCCCTTCATTTAACGATCAAAACATATATAATCAAAATAGAGTTCTGTTGGCTCGTATGGCCCTTTTGGTTATTCCAGACAATCAGCAACTACTCGCCATCATTATTGTTGTTGTTGTTGCTGTTGTTGATGATGTTATGGTTAACGACTTGCTCTCTCAACGTTCCTAGGTGTTCTGCTACGGTATGACAACTGAAAATCCTGTGGAGTATATTACGCTCAAGTCTGGCTCATCTGACAACTTTGCTGAAATATACCCCAAAAGGTAATCTATATCGTTGTTTCAATACACAAACAATTACAAGAACACACGCCTCCTCCCCTCTCCCTCCCCTTTTAATCTTTGTTTTCAACTAATACTGGTATTAAACCTTGTTAGATTAATCCTGTTTTAAGTTTATTTTTGTTGTAAAAACAAGTAAGGAAAATATTGACAGTAGCTTAAACTCAAAAAAAGGTTCTTCCAGATGGGATTAGAACTCTTGACCTTGGATTACCGTTAATACGTACGCTTTACTTACTGAGCTACAGAACTCATGGGTTGACGTTAACGACAGATCATCCCACTTATTGAGAATGATAGTGAAATACAGTTCGTCGACCCCTTTTTAAAACTCGATTATAGACTGGAAAAGTTTCAAAACCGGGTTACGCGTAGAAGTAGTGTTTTTGATGTTGAAATAGGTTCCATTAACGGGTGTTCCATGTGCCAGGAGTCTACTTAATTGAGCCTTGGCTTTTATTTATAAATCTGATTCCCTTCGTCCTCTCAGAATGGCAGGGAAAATTGACTTGTGTGTATTGGTATAATAAAGGAGGGATTGGTACAAGATTGAAGGGGGTGGGGTAACCCATCACGATAAAAGGGGGGAGGTGAATTATCACCCTGGAGTGAACTAATTTTCTGTTTCACGTTTTTCCAGGCTTGTAAACGCGAACAGTTGCCCTAGCAACGGAAGCCACACTGACCAGTGTGATTGCTATCGAGACGAATACGATAAAGCGGGCTCCTCGTATTTCTCTAAGATCAGGATTGACATTGCGGCTGCAAAGATTATTAGTAAGTACAATCGGGTTGATCAGGTGGAAAGGAACTGCAATAGAACTTTACTGAGTTTTTCACCTGCAAACGGAACTCGATCCCATTCCCCTCTGATTGCCAGTCCGATGCTCGATCCCTCTGAGCCACACTTGATAAGAATCTAGCCTTGCAGGTGATTGGGTGTTTTTTATGCCGCGGAAAACTCACAAAGCACGACGTAGCCGCCATCTTTGATTTCGTGGTCGAGCGGGATTGGGAGCGAACGAAGAAAGGAAAGAGGGGGGGGGGGGGGAGAGATGGGGGGGA
>JAOBAT010004527.1:0-10730 GCA_026413305.1 Hydrozoanthus tunicans
TTTGGACAAAATATGAGGAAATCGAAAATTTGAGGTTTGTCCGCGAGTTCTTGATATTTACAGACATACGCTCTTAACAATCAACGCTTTTTGAATTTGTAACTGTTATTATTGGAGAATCATTTGTTCTATAATAATTGACATGGGTCATTTGTTTTTCTCTCAGATCATGTCTGGCAAAAGGGTGGTGAAAGTGACCAACCAAAACAGCTTACCTTGGCACAGAAGGTTGACGAATTGATTGAAAAGGGTGGGTACATACTTATATCAACTACAGTGTAAATATGTGAAAGTTTTTTATCTTCTTTTGCTGTAGTAATTATAATCATGTTTGTTTGCAGCTTTTGTTTTTATATAAAATGTATTATAATTCTGGTGTTCAAGTGACTATGGTATTTAAGATGTTCCGATGACTATTTCATTTGTGAACATTTATGATTGGTCAATATTTGGTCCTGATATTAAATTATTCTACTGCCTATTTAGGTGCTTGTGTACCCCAATTTCATAGCAGTACTTAGGATGTCCTACTCCTTTTCATCAAGTTTCTTCCAAGCATAACTTTATCACAATTTGAAAGCTTTGTGAAACTATTTTCAGCCATGAGATATTTGCATCAAATCAAGAAAGTATTTGCATGTGATAATGTGTTGCATTGCAACCTTATAAAAAATTTCATTACATACTGTATCATACATTGAAGATAAGATACACATTCATTTTATGAAAGTAGCTCAGGACAATAATGATTGCAACCTCTTACTGTGGGTGCATGAATCATTGGCAGTTTGCAATCTGCCAAATTTGTAAAATTGTTTATAAGGGAGAAAAAAATAGAAGCTAGGGGCTTTTGCTTAATAAATCGCATTGTGTCTATATTGGTATCCATCAAGCTATATAAGCTTGGAAAGAGCATCAGGAAGTTTAAGAAACGTTTTTCACGTTCAAGGCAAGGTGACTCCTGTGGGGAGACTGCCAGAAAGCAAAAGAAAAAAATAAACAGGATGGAAAGAGAAAGAGATAAAAAAACCTTAACATTATGATCGGCAGTCAGAAAACAGCAGGGCAACAACAGTTAAAAAGCAAAGCACTTGTAAAGGATCATTAAAGGAATCGACATCGGCTACATCCTTGATGACACTGAGCAGAATCCCTCAAGTTGAAGTTATTGAGATTAATGATAAGGCAACTGAGACTAATGCTTGCTTGTCAAAATAGGAGAAGAGTACTTCTGAATGATGCACAGTTCGGAAACAGCAGGGACCTGGCAAAGAACAACCGCACTTAAAATTGTTATCCTCTGTGACACAAGATGGAAACCCAGAGGAGGAAGGCATTGAGACAAGCAGTGGCATAGCAACGGAGACAAGGGCTGAAACACCATCAGTACAGAATGAAGAGAAACAAGGCCCTCTGGCCACTGCAGTGCCGGCCTCTCGTGATGATCTAGAAGCATCTGAAGGAGAAACGGATACCACCCTGTTGCTTTCTAGTGATGACTCACACACGGCTTTTTTATAGTCAAGCCCCCTTCATACAGGAAGGGGATGAGGAACTAGCACAAATATACCAGAAGCAAAGCAAACAGTGTTTATCAGATTATGCAACTCTAGAAGGAAATAGTTTATATTTCAAGATTTGAAGGCTTTACGTTACCAGAATACATTAAAGCAAGAACTGTTGTTTGTAAAGATTCACATAGACAGCCCTGTCAGGACTGTGAGGGTTTACTCAAGGTAGCTGGTTTAGTCGAGTGTAGTCCTAATGCTAATTACCGACCATTTCACGCCAGGAGAAAGTTATTGCGATTCTAGGGACTGTAGGGACAGGTCACTTAAACAAAGGAACATACCAACTGTATTTGTCTGAAAAGAAGAGCCCTTTAACACTGAAGGTTTTGCAGTCTTCTCTGGACACAGTTCACACCCACAACGCAAAAAAGGGAGAGCCATAGTGAAGTCTGGAGGCCTTTCATCTAAAAAGGCAAGTGAGCTGCATGGTTTCAGTGACATAAAAGAAAAGAGCAATAAGGTTGAAGAAGCTATGGTTGACACCAGTGCAATCAGAGAAGCGATAGAAAACATTGCAAATGTCAAAGAGAGCACTGCTTTCTTCGTTTGGAATTGAATGAAATGGTAGCAAGGAAACAGAAACAGATACCGAGAGTGAAAGAATGATATAGAACCTGAATGTGCTGGTGGGGGTTCTACTCAACAAGAAATTCATCAGGGGGAGTGTTCATTGCTTGATGCGTCCTTTATCATTGAAACTTCTAAACTTCCAGAGTCCTCAACTCCGTCAGATAAGGACAATCCAATGAAGGACAGCGACGATGGTATATAGTCTGGAGATAAAGTAAACAAGGGCTTCGTTGAAAAAGATTCTGACTCGTCAGCATCGAGTGAGTGACTGAAAGCTTCTTGATAGCTCTGTAATGCCTGGTTGATCCTCGGAATGAATACATAGTGCAAGGTGAACAGGTGACACAGATTTTCTGTGTTGAGGTAACCACAGTCTTCTAATGCATAAAACATATAATAGAAGTAGTGAACTACACATCGAAACTTATCTCTCCACAGACGTTCTATGCGTTAATTGTGTGTAGAAGGTCCTGCAATAAAGCTACTCGAAGGTCTTTAATCATCTCCAAAGGGATGTGAAATGATGGTCTTCAGATTGTCCCGTTCTTTCTACACTACAGCACCCTGTTGCAACTGTAATCGGGCGTAGAGATAGCTCTATTTTTTTGGTTTAAACACTTCAGCACACTTGCAAAAGCATTTGCCATAGACTTCCATTCTTCAAAATAGTCCTCGTCGCTCTCATCCAGCTGATCTAAGAAAGTTGACCGTCCGATCCAGGATCGTAATTTGCATTGTTACCTATGATGTTACCTTCAGACAATGATAACTCTACTTTTTCGAGAACAGAGAGTAAGAATTTTGGTAATTCGTTCTCTAGGGATTCTTCCAATTCAGCATTCATGACAGAACTGCAACGTTGAAACTGTGACTGCAAGAATGTGCTGCTTATTAGTCCGCCTTTTTTCAATAGTTGCCGGGGAATTCTGGGTATTGGTTCCCAAACTCCAAGCCTGGAACATTTTTAGAGTTTAGCATGAACTGACATTGTATGCCACGATTGACATTGAATAGTGCATTGAACTGACATTGAACGGTGCATTGAATGTCCGCGCTTAACATTAAATAGTGGATTGAATTGACGTTGAATTTTCTTTTAGATTTGTCTACAAACGGCTTGCCATAACTGCGCTAGAAATACTTTACTTTACCTACTGTGCTCTCATCACTTGCAAAAGTTCTGTTGAATTACCATAGAGAAAGAAAACTGAATTATTAACAAATTTAAAGAAACAGAGACGATTCACACATCAAATTGTTTCTTATAACCTAAACTATACATATAAGGAAACCATAAAGTTAGAAAAAACACTTTGCTTTAACTACTGTGCTCTCATCTCAAAGTGTTGTTTACCGCAGCGAAACAAAACTGAGTTTCCGCTTTTAACAAACTCAAAGAAGCAGAAACGACTCGCACACCAAATTGTTTCTTATAATTCATGGTGCGAATCAAAAGCTAACCTAGAGAACTAAGAATACAGCTACTGCACTCTCATCTCTTGCAAAAGCTTTGTTGTGTTGCAACAGTGAAACAATATACGTGATTGTCACCAACATTCCCATGGGATGTTAAGCGCAATCCGAAATTTGCATACTAAAGTTTCAAGAGTGTGGATGTGTGGATACCAATAATAACATTTTTTCTTCAAGTATGCTTTCTCGAAGAACAAATAAAGCATCGACAAAAGGGTTCTAATTTATCAGAAAAATCTAGAGAACAAGACCACCGTTGAATTTGAACCTTTGGAATGGTGGATACGCCTGTGCTTAATCACCGAAAGGATAAAAAACAGGCGTATTTCGCAAAGCGTGAAATCGGATAACAAGATGGGAACGGTTGAGCGTTAACATTAACCTGGACAACCTAGGTTCTTAACTACGAGCTACAATATCCGATGTTGTGATTATGCATTCCATTTTGCAGTCCTCGTCTCCGAGATTTCAATCCTTTGTCTTCAATAATCGAGATTTCTTGCATCGCTTAGGCGAAACCTCGAAGTGGTTAAGCGATTTCTCGCTGTGAAAGCTTCTCGCCATCGGCCTTGTAAAATTTCGCATGAAATTTCGTGGTGAAACAAAACCTGGACCGAAAGAAAATCACGTGACGTTAATCTTTTGAGCACTACTAAAACTGTTAAGACTTTTCCAAACAAAACTTGGAAGTTTGCATCTTAACATTAGTAAAATGAATCAGTAAAATGATCTTCAAAATAGTTATCCGAAAACGGACGCAGTACACGAGCATATGCAGACATCACTGTACGAGCTCTAATGGTTTTTCAGTGGTACTAAGGTTGCCCAATTGCATCGATTATTGAACGCTTTTCCCAGGGTAATCAAACGGTCTGCAAGAGAGCTTAAACGCTTTTGAAAAATGTTCAAATGCTTTGATAGACCGTTCGAATGCTTTTACAAAACGTCAGTTCGAACTTATGAAACATACGACTAAAGTCACATTCACAGACTAGAAGGTTTGGACAATGTATTTGTTATTCACTTCTTAACGTGTTCGTTATGTATAGCTTGCCTCTCTACCTACCTTGTTCTTGACATTAGGTGTGTGGTGCTCTCACCTATCAAAGACTGTTTATATGGAAAACCGCTTTTATCTGGAGATGAATGGCCCCTTAAGAATATGTAAAAGCTATTTTCCAGATAAAAATATGGAAGCAGAGAGGCACCTCCTTATAAACTTTACGAAGATAGTCTGAAACACCACAATGACTATAAGACAGCCAGAAATCAAGCCAATCGAGATTCAATTGCACGCAAATTTGGATGTAAGGATCCTTATGTGCTGATGAAAGAGCCAGGGCACCACAGTGGGGAAGATAATGTACCTGAAGGATGCACGATATCAAAGGTGCCACAGAACACATGGTAACCTTAATTGTGTCAACCTCTGATTCAGTAAGGGTTCAAAGACATAAAGAGTCCTTTGGCCGGTTTCGTGAATCATGGCTACCTGATGAATGAATTCAGAGTTGACGATGATGCAGATGCAAGGTACAAACTAAAGAAAGAGGAAGCCAAATATTAAGACACTTCCACGTGCTCCAAGGAACCTAAGTTCTCTAGAACTCCAAATTGCTGATGAGAGAGCTTTAGCACTTATGTTTCCTGTTGATGAAAGATTCAAAAAGATTCCCTTCTTTTCTAAAAGGACTGGAGGGGGTAATAATGCTACTGATAGTCCCTTACGCAAACATATGAAAACATGAACAATACATTATATTTTAGGATTACCTTTTCGTAGGATGGCAAGGGATTTTGTTATACTTCCAGTTTTATTATGTATGTTTTTTTTATTTCACATGCCTTTATAGTTGATCTATAACTTCCTTGTTGTTCTATTATTTAACACAGATTGCAGTGAAAGGTATTCTCAAATTCTGCTTCAGAGGAATGTTGGGTGATGCACAGCGATCCTCACTGTTCAGTCTACTTGACAATTTTGATGATGATTTAGACGACACTTTAGAAGACACTCTGGTCGATAATTAAGCAGATGATTTCGATGAGCTAAAAGAGCGACCGTTGTAGGATTAAATATTAATTCCTAAAAAGTAGATTTTATGCGACATTTGTTTCAAAACATCATTGTTTTTACGAGGTAACTGTTCATAAACTTCATACACTTTAATTCTGTTCCCACTCTTCCCCATCCTCCGCCGCAGCGCTAATTTGGATAGAATTGAGTACATCCTCTCTCTATTCCTTTTATCGAATTATATATTTAGCAAACTAGCCGTTGGTGATGACTCGTCCACTGTTATTAGCTCTGAAGAAACTCAAAGTAGCACGAGAGAAACACCAGGAACGTTACCGTCACTATTCATGTGTAGAGTCGCACTCAACCAGTTTTTGTCTAGCTATGGAAGAGCAGATGTATATGTACCTCCTCTCGGAAGGACCGTGAAACCTTTTGCTGATCTTTCCACACAAGCAAAAGATGTTTATGTGCAATGAGCATCTATGGCTATTGTGTCTGCTATTGAGGTTGTAGAGCACCGAACGATTCAACTGCATTGTGGAAATCCGAACAGCAAGAGGTGTTGAAAAGGCCCTTGGTTTAAGCTTCTTACCATCCGAGCAGAAGTATTTCGAAGCCCCGGCAGAGTCTTACCATCAAGCCGCAACATGGAACACCAAAAGACAAATTCTCGCTGTTATGGCAGATCTTGCCACTTTCAAACAAATTCAGATGCTTGTTCAGGAGATTACAGAATATAAGTTTATGGTTGCAAAGTTGCTGTTCTACTGCATGGAAGTGGCGCCCCAGTGCCTCGAAACAGGAGTCCAAGGTTAAGGGTAAACGACTGTGTCCTTGACCACTTTTTAACCTTTATCACAAACTCCAATATAGTTCAAAATTTGCCTTTTAGTCAGGCACATTTAAAGCTATCATGTGGTACTATCATCGAGACGCCAATGTTATTCATTCAATAATTCGAAATAGGATCATTGAAAAATATCTATCTCACTGTGAAGATGAGGGTATGACACCTATGAGCAAGGCACTGTCTTGCCCGATATCGAAGAGGCAGTATACAACACTGCGAACAACATGCCCCCTGATGACAATGAAGAGCTGACAATGTATGCAATTAACAGAGGCATGGAAAGCCCACCAACTGCGTTCCTTCCCTCAAGGCAAATGTCGAGCTGACGTCCTTAACCAGCTCTCAGGTGGCAAGGTTATAATCCCTCAAGACTGGTCAATGAAGTTTCTGCCCACAAAATATCACAAACCCAAGCCGACTGGTTCGCTAAGAGAGGGATCAGTTAGCACATCAGCGTGGTGGTGACTTGTGGTGGCGTTGGGAGGCTCGCGCTTCAGGCGTTTATACATGTAGTTAGAAACTGCACCCACGTTGCCTTATTGTCCACACGCGGAGAATTCTGAAGAAGGAGCACCCCGAAATTAAATCCACGTGTTTGCGCCAGGACAATACAGGGTGCTACAATAGTGTCGAGATACTGATATCGTGTTTCTCTATGAAGACCAGCAAGGGGGGAACGAGCCCTGTGTCAGAAGGCAACTTCTGTTAAAACTCATATCCGTCGCAATGTCGTTGAAGGGAACGATGTGACTGACACTGATGAATTTCAAACTGCCGTTCTGTCAAATGTTGGATTGAAAGGAGTACCATTTGTCCTAGTAGATGGAGTCGATGTAACACCACTACTGCCAATGAAGTGGGATGGAGTTAGTCAGTACAACAACTTCAAATTGAGCGACGGCAAGATTACAGCCGGAAATGAGTTAACATTTGCATATGTTTTTTTTTTAACTTTAATGAAACAAAAGAAAACTCTTTCGTGTTTCATAGCGTTGCTATGTAGTTCAGAATTCGTAGACACGAGATAATATGCTCTTTTGCATATTCATAGGTTTTGCATGTCCATCTCTTTATTACAAAACAGGATCATTTTGATGGCTAATCGCGAGTTTTGATTGGCTGATAAAACTTGGTTAATATAAAACTGCTGTATAAGAGCCAGGACTAGCTGTGTGACAAATATATCATCCTCACTTGCTTGGGCCCTTCTACAACTTAGTAAACTCGAAATTTTTTCTGTAGGCAACTTTGTCGTCAGTCAAAAAGTATCAACCCCCATTACAGCATTAATGTGAGAAAAAGATGCTCCAAGCACAACAGTTCAAAGGATAGAAGCCGGACTTTTTCCCCTGTCCTACTCAGGGATGTATTAAAGTGTACAAGCGACACTCCGCTCTGGAACAACACCTAATCACCGGCACTTGCGAAGTTCGGGAGGGGCGCCTGACACTCTTAGACAGGGCAATGATAAACTACAAAGTAAAACTGGACCAAGAGCGCCTTTCTTGTCCTTCTCTTCTTAGTGCTTCGCTTCCCAACGTGCCAAAAGAAATAGTCTCCCGATGCTGGGCATTGCGAGTTTTGAAAAAGAGCACACGTTTCACCATTCACCAGACCTCTTTCCTGGACGAAAAGTTTGAAGTTGGGCAGCTCACTAGCCACGAAATGGATCCTGCCGTGGTCGCCCGTGATATGCATGGCGCGAGAGATGAATCGGGCAGGCGAATTCTTACGGTGGAGGAATTTCTCACCGCACAGCATTTCGAGGATGGCATCCAAAATGCGACACAAGATACGGAACCAAGTAGAAGGATCAAACGATCATAGCCGTTAATGATAAAGATGATTTAGTTCTTTGCCACAATAATGAAAAACAGGGCCTCAAGTGCCCCTGTATTTCCAATTTTCCTATATTTTTTCCATTTTCCTATAAAGTTTAAAAAAACCCTATAATTCCTTTATTTTCTCAAGAGCGTTAAAAAGTAATAAACAAATGAATGAAAATAAATCTGTATTTGCCACTAATGTGGTTCGTGACATGTGATTCCCTGCATGCAGTCGAAGGGTTTGGAGAAGAAAGACAGATACAAACGGATCTGCAGAGAGCTAGAAGTCGACAAGTTTCCAGCTCAGATTGCGTTTTTTATGTTTGTTGAGCCAACTTTTAAGAAGTTTTTGTGCTTCTTCCAAAGTGAAGGTCATCTAATTCATTTACTTCGTGGCGCAATGTTTGAGCTGCTGAAGTTCGGTTCATTAAAAACCAAATCCTTAAGGACAAAGCAGGGAAACATCTTCTCACAGCAGAGTTCACAAAGCAAGAGAACCAACTACCCATGTCAAAAATAGAAGTTGAAGAGAAGGCTTACACTGCCTTTTCAAAGCTTCCAGAGGATAAGCAGAAAATCCCCCTTCTAGGAATGAAGAGTTTCCATGTCGATAGTACAAAGTATCTTGTAAAACACTTGCCGATAGACAGTAAGTTTTTACAAGATGTCTCTTTCTTGTATCCACAACTGAGAAAGAATGATCATCGCATCAAGGCTGTTCGAATAATAGGAACTTTAAGATACGGTACAGCGAAGCGCTACTACGACCAAAGGTTGAATCAAATACTTCCGGTGATGTCATCCCGCGGGACACACAACCTTTTTCCCGCTGTAGACCTGCTGTCTGCAACGGCAAAGTGACTGGTTTGGCCAGTGTGGAGTACGTGAGTACAAACTTCCTTTTTTTCAGTATATTTCTCTTTTCAATGGTTCAAATACAGTCTAAGAATACAATTTCTAAGAAGCATTATTGTGTTCGGACATAATTGTTCCCGTTTCTTCGTAGAAAAAAAACCGGAGAATCCAGTCTACTGATCTACTAATGAGTGAGAGCGATGAGAAAATTTTAAGTTTAATGACAAGTACAAGAAAGCTTGTGTCCAAGTTGTATCGTGAGACAGTACGGTCCTCGGGATTCATACCCAATCCCGATCGCTTCGGGATTCGGGATCTCGGGATTCGTGCGGGACAAACCATGTCCCGAAAACAAACTTAGGGATCGTCCCGAAATCATTTCGGGATTTTTGCATAAGTTATCACTTTTGTACGAAGAGTCCTGATGCTATCAAAAGGATTAAATTCTGTGAAGAAAAGTTTATCTAACGAGCGCACGTCGACTGATGCTTCTTTAGTTATACATCATACGCGAATCTGTTATTTATCCCAGCGAAACGAGTTCAGAGTTTGGTTGATCTTTTTACTTACTTATTTTTTCCGAACGAGCAACCAAAATTACTGAGAAGCGTGAATTGTTTCTCAATTTTAAAGTGACTTACTATTTTTATAAAGAAGTCCGTGACCATGACCCGTGTCCGTGTTGGGTAGAATGAAGTTATAATAAGTGAGTTAAGTTAAGCCACAACAAAACCCGGTCGCATTCTTAAAGATATCTATAAAGGTATACGAAGTCGGATAAAAAAAATGCATTCTTACCAAACTTGTCTGCTGAAAGCGTCTAAAGCGACAAACCATGAAGTTTGTACTGCAGTTTTGGAAAGGCAACGAAGACAACATTCGACCGGCGGCTTTTTGCTTGATATGTTGCACGTACCAGACAGACGCGGTCTGTCAGTCATCGTACCGTTAGCTTATTCTATTCCTTCTTTTAACCTTTCTCGGTTAATGGCTTTTGAAAAACGAATTTACTCTAATTCCAATTTTCAGTTGTGTCATAGCTACTGTATCTACTAACTATGGTTGTTTAGAGCGTTGCGGTTTTGAATAAGAACTGACTTTAGTTGCATGTGCACTTAATCGGTTCCGCTTCAGTTGAATAACTTCACACGTCCAAATTAAATGCCGCTGTTTGTTTGAATAACTCTTAACACTTTTCTGCGACTTGAATGAGTGACTTTATGAAATTGCAAATCTGTTACATTGCACAGCTTTAGAAACTATAGGAGTAGGTGGTTTTGCTGCTGGATACCAGTTGTTGTGTGTGCTGCCTCAGTGCAAGGAAATTCAAAGCTGACCCTGATAGATCATTTTCTTAGTAGGTTTACTATGTATCCTTTAAGTAATATATACTATTAGTCAAATATTTTCTATTATACAATATTAATCTATAATGCTAATAGACCATTTTCGAATTACTTTTCGCGCAGGATCTGGGACTAAATTTAAAGCATGAAAACGAGGCGCGGGGGAATATATCAACTCACTGACTCGTAAAATGTCAACAAAGCGAAAGTGATTTTTAA
>JAOBAT010004538.1:0-10729 GCA_026413305.1 Hydrozoanthus tunicans
ACTCACTCTTGCTTGCTTACAGACCCGACAACATAGTGGTACACCCCGTCTTATAAGACGGGAGTGACCACAAAAATTAACCCTGGTTTAAAATTAAACGGCTTTCGAACAATCGGTCTCTGTTTTGGTAAAAACAATGACGTAATTACCTGGTAAGGAAAAAGTTATGATGTAATCACCTGGGGCCCTTTGTTCAAAAGACGATTTGTCCTAACCTAGGGTTAATTACCATGGCAACCAATAGGTTTTGTTAAAAATTAACCCTGGTTTAAAATTAATCGGCTTTCAAACAACCGGCCCCTGTTTCGGTAAAAACAATGACGTAATTACCTGATTGAGTGTAACGAACTCTGCATCCAATCCAACCAGTTCACCTTCAGCGGGCAACTCGTCACGTGACAGTGGCGTGAATTCCTGTGATTGGCTTGTTCGACGAGTGATTGACACATCCGAGTGCAAAATGCTTGGATCTATTGTCTGGCGAACTGTTAAGGAAAATCATAAACAAGCACCTCATTAAATCAGTTCGAAGTTTCAGTATCAACGTTCTCTTTTCGAAGATAAGCTGAAAACTGTATCTTTTTAGATCTCTGATGTCGCAATTACTTGATTAAACCTTGAACCTTCGACTCGAGCACAGTTTGCTTTTACAACTAAGCAGGTTTATGTCATCAATTATACTGTTACTAGTGCAACTGTTTCTAATAGTCATTATGCAAAATGGAAAGGATTCCATGCGGTTTTTTTGCCACTGCTGTCTGTCTGTGGGATTTACGGCTCATAAGTGCACCTGGGTTTACATCGCAGCCCTTTCTAGTGCACAGTCCTTTTTTAGCAACGAATAGTGGCACATTGACAAGCACCGCTTGTACATTGTCATTTTGAAAAAAATGTTCAAAAGTAAACGCTTTGGGTATAAGGAATGGGAAAATCCGAAAAAACAGGTTCTTGATTCTTTGGTCATTTTTCAAAAGAAACTGGTCTGCACGGTGGCTGTGTTTTAGGGACGGACCAAGCGTCAATCAAGCAAGCCGCCGGGGACTTGAACTCGCGTGCACTCTGCTCCCTCTCCCCAGGTCCTTCTTTTGCTCACGAGTTCGAATCTCATGGCGGCCCGCTCGACTGACACTTTGCCTCTCCCCTAAGAACAGCCGCTACGCAGGGTTTTCAGTTCGAAAATAAGAACGCACAGAAAATAAATGGCAAATGAGCTAGACAAAATAATAGGGTGAACCGGACTTTCCGCTTGAATCCCCGGATGGGGACTGGAGGGAAAACTTACTTGCTGTATCGTAGCGGGTGTTGACATCCCTTCGCGCGTAAACCAGAATACAAGGCAACTTCCAATCGGGATAGAAATCCACTGCGTCTTCCTGATGTAAAACAAATACAGTAGAATCCCGGTTTAACGATCTTCGGTATAACGATATTCCCGGTATAACGATAAACATTCGTCTCCCCGGCAAAAATTATAGTAAAATGTATGGGGCAGAACCTCGGTTTAACGATATTCCCGGTTTAACGATGGGGATACTGTACCCCGAGAGCAAAATCTTTCCCGGTATAACGATAAAATAAACATGACCGAACACAGGAAATGCTGGTTTTATAACAAAACAAAAAAAAATACCAATGCTTCTGTCAACAATCATTGTTCTTGCTTACGCTCCAGCATCCTAAATACTGATTGATGTGTTTTAAACCGCTTTATAGATCATTGTTTATCTGCCTTTTAACAGTTCCCTTAATTTTAACATTTTGAACATAGAGTAAAAATGCGTACGTCACCTTTTCCCGGTATAACGATATTTTTAGAAATATTCGCACAATATCGTTATACCGGGAATCTTGGTATAACGATACCCCGATTTAACGATATGATTTTGACGTCCCCTTAGCATATCGTTAAACCGGGATTCCACTGTATATGAAAGTAGGTTAAAATCTACAAATACCAGAAGTTGAACGACATGATTGCTGTTTGCCTGGTAAGCCTAGTTTGTAAGGCGCCAGTCTTTCGTGCTGGAGGCCCGGGTTCGATTCCCGGTGCTGGACCTTCACTCAGGGTCTTAAAACAACTGAGGAGATGGTGCTGCCTTTGCTCTAGCATCTGATACTGCACTTCCTGTTGTTAACTCACCTGCTGAATTGGGGTGATGGCGAAATCGTTGAAGAGATACCATTGTGTACACGTGACTCGCTGTAACGCAACAACAGGAAAATTTAACCAACACAAAAAAATACAAACTATTTCACCTTTCAACACAATTGTCTGAAAAGAATTGCTTCATTGCCAACGTGGCGGTACCTGATGGTTTAATGGTTAGCAGCCCCGACTAGCAATCAGGGAAACGTGGGTTCAAGTCCTGCACATCACGAAGATCAAAGCTTTTCGGAAAAGTGCATCAAAAGGTTAAATATGTTATGTTGGTTTCTAATAACTCGTTTCCAAAAATTGCATTACCAGCTAATCTTTACCTCTTATCAACACCACTAAAACATCTTTTCTAACATTTCACGAGAACCACTCACCTCTTTTCTAAGGTGGTAGCATTTACCAAATGAATATGAGAACCACTCACCTCTTTTCTAAGGTGGTAGCACTTACCAAATGAATATGCGAACCACTCACCTCTTTTCTAAGGTGGTGGCATTAACCAAATGAATATGAGCACAACTCACCTCTTTTCTAAGATGGTAGCATTTACCAACATGAATATGAGCAACAAGGTTCCCGCCACACTTTGGGTCCATTACATAAGCTATTGTTCCTAGTAGGTCATACACATCCTCGCCTTCGTTGCATTTTACATCCTGATCAACCTGTGGTGAATAAACATCCTTTATACCCCCGATTAAAAAGGTCGCATATTGAGCTTTTCTCCTTTACGAAAGATTACTCCCAATAAGGATGAAAACGGTAATGGGTCTAGATAATGACCCCCGTCTAGACTAGAGCTTCAAGTTTAAAACTAGCCCCCCTTTCTAATAACCCCAATCATCTTATTCCAACATAAAGGCGAAGAGGCTAAAACATACAGCGTACTGTGCCAACAATTTTATCTGCTTCAGTTGTTGAATAGCACTGGTTACAACGCCAGAGGAACACAGAGTTACTAGCAGCTTTTAAATCTGTTTTGTACCCTGACTTCTCTGTGGTGATTGACGGTTTTCAATAAGCCCCCCGACCCCCACCTGGAAGGTTTAATAATAAATAAACAACCGAGGGCTTACAAGAGCGTTTACGGTATTTCATTGGTGTTGTCCCTAATTATTTTTTTTCTTGCTTTCAGATGTCCAAATGGACATAGTCAGGAATGCGACACGACCTGTGGCCACGCGGAAGCGAAGCTTGTTAAAGACCTCTCCGAAAAGAAGATGGAGGAAATCATTGAAGCGCATGCGCAAAAGGAAGTACCGCTGATGACAATAGAGATGACCGGCAGCCCGTGCCAAGCGTGTAGTGAACTGATTTTAGAGTTTTATAAATATTATGGACGGGAGATTTTGATTGAAGTACAACAGTTGAAATCTAATAACAGCAATACGCCAGACTGCCCCGTCACGTGATTGCAGGCTGCCCCCCATTTTTTTTTTTACAGTTGGGTTTTTTCATTGGTACATGGTGTAACATGAAGTAAAATGGATATGTCAATTGTTACTATGTGAGAGAAAGTGCGCTACAAGTTCATGTTAATATTGTACACAAGAGGTTATACTGGGACGTCGGCGACGGTTTGGGCGAATTTGTTAGTATTAGTTGTCGAATCTGAATTTCTCTAGCGGATAAGAAATTAGAAAAAGATACGGAGAAACTTACATTTTGTCTGAGTAGTGGGAACCTGGAGGGGGGGAAGGAGGGGCGGGCGTGGGGGCCATTGTTTTTAATGCCTTCCCCCTCTACCTTCCGCCATATATGAAGATTTTTTACAGCCCTCCTAAAAGCTAACAGAAAAAAAATTATGCTCACCCCTCAAAGTCATCACAGCTCCCCCTTCTTCTAGATAAATTATGAACGCTTTCTTGAGCTCCATTTGTGCAAGCTAATGGTTTTTTACAAAGTTCAGTAACGTGCAAAACTTGAAGACAGTAAAAGGTTACTTGCTCGCTGCCATTTTTTGCCAAAGGGCCTTTATATATTTTTCCCTTTAGCTTGCCTCCTATGACCAGCCGCTGTTCACAAAGCCAAGCTCACTGAAATAAGCAATTGAGCCGGCTTCTCAGTGAATCATAAGCCCGAGTAATAGTCAAGCTGCTACGATAGTCACTACAAATGCTGTCAGTTGTTCTTCAAAATGCCCTAAAAGTTCATGATCAAGGAAAAATATCATGCCGGAAACTCTGAACTAATTCACGAAGCGTGCTCGTTGCAGTCTTAAACATACAACATTTCTCAGTTTGGTTACAAGAGCAGATCTCTTTATTTTTTGTATTTTCGTTTAAAGTTACAATTTATTTGTGTTGACTTAATTGCAATTTAGTCGCTAACTGACAAAGCCAACCTAGTAATTGTTGTTTGGCGAACATGCAAGCTTCATATTTTATGACATTAGTTTCTTTAGTCGCTGTTTTAATGTTCTGATTAAATATTTTCAGTATACAAAATCAGAGCTAAGGTACATATGAGAACTGAACACAAACTGTGTAAAATACTTTGACTTTGAAAACCAGAGCTACTTCACGCTTTTTACTGTTTGCTACTGTAATGTATGCATGCAAAATAAACAAAACCTTTTGACTGTTCGCCAACTGATATTAGGCGATAAGGGAGACGGTAATAGCGCCCATGTTGCAGGCCTTCATTTTAGGATTTCTCGGACATTTTCCGAGCATGATTTTGATTGCACACCGCCGTCCCGCCAACTTCTTCTTTTGCACTGTCCGACCGAACCAATCAACTTGAAACAGCTTTTTCATCAATTTTTCGTCTTTGCCGATGCGTTTGCAACTCGCTATTTTTCGGTAAACTTGATAGGTCTTCCCGTTCCCTACAGTCGTAGTATCTAACTCGTAGCCGCGTTGGGAAAGCCTCAAGCCAACCAACCACATATCGCGCGGCAGTTTGCTGTTTGGAATAAAGACCGTAAAGTCCCTTGTTTCTTTAGCCCCACCTGAAACGCAAGATAAACAGATCATGTGAGAGCACGCTTAGAGTTGTCAAACAATTCTAAAATTTTTCGATTATTCTGTAGAATTACATGCATGCACTCTTTTTTATACGAATGTCTAACTTTTGGCCGAGACTGAACGTTAATTCTATAAGTAGTTTTGGGATATCAGTAGTGTACATGTTCTTCGATTAGGCTTCACGCAATGGACATTAAAACCGTTCTGGTTTTACAAACAGAAGGAGGCTGCTTACTCCTCTCCCCCTGTTTTTTTATATAAGATTCAGTGGATTTGGCCGAAGTTCATTGTTCTTAATATTTTTGCGATTGGGGCCTTGAATTAGGTTTTCTTCGTATTATTTACATATAGAAATAATAACAATTCAAGAGGAATTAGAAAACGAATCCCGTGGATTAAATTGGGAATTTGCCGAGTCAGTATTTCTAGTGATTAACAACTGCGAGTTAAGCATTTTTATTCATTCTGTATTGTTTAAAGTTATTACCAAGCCCGAGCTTCGGCTTGTTTGTTCTTAAATTGCTCTTAAATTTTTGCCATTTTGAGCGTCGTTGTTCTTATAAAATTGTTCTTGTTAAAAAGCGTGTACTTACCACAAACATTGCAAAGGAAGTGAAAGAAGACAAATGCGACAATGTATGCGAAACGTTGCATCTTTTCTGGCCGTTCTGGTTCAGTATATCGTTGGCTTCGAGTGCAGACTATACTTGGAGTTCAGCTCGTAGAAATGGCTAACGGCTTCTGTGACTGCTTGAGTATATAGCTAAAGGAAGTTCCTGTTTACATCTCTTTGTAGGCTAAACAGTGTCAATGACTCATCATAAGCGAGTCGGCGTACCGTAACGTGAAAATTCTGGTTTGAAAACTCTTGAATTAACTTTGAAAGTTCCTTCTTGTAGTTTTTAATTACCTTCTTTACAAACTCTATCAAAACAACTGAAACAAGGCTTCATCAAATCCTCGATAGCAATATTTGATCAGACAATAACATCCTGATAAATTGTGAATACTGACTAATTTTGTGCTTCAGTTATCAGACACCAAAAACGCAATGCAAGAGTTCTCAAAGATGTAAAGCTGCTGTAGGAAAAATCAATTCAAGTTATAGACGGACTGAGAATTAATAATATTTACACGGATTTGTTTTAGAACCCCTAAGGCTAACTTTCAGTTGTTTACTAACATTTTGGCTGCATGAACTATCGTGCATAGCAGTGCCAATGTTTCCAAATTTCTAATGTTCTGGGCATCAAGATAGCTTCATAACTGAGTTCCAATTATAAGCAGTTTAGAATATAACATGCTCTGCATTCCTGCACAAGTTCGAGTTACCTAAATAACTTTGTTTCTTTTTCACACAATGTTTTGGCTATAAAGTTGAACCAAAGCTTTGATGAACCTTCGACAAAGATTATAAATTTAGAGCTAGAGGGCCCATAGACTTGTATAACGTAAACAGACAAAATAAGAACTCGTAACTATATAGGCCTTATATTTTGTATCTGTTTATTGACCCGATTTCCCACGTAAGAGACTGACAGCCCTTCCACGTCTGAGCGACTGCATGCCCAACATGTGTAAGGCCTACTCCGCGTCCTTGTTAAGAGTAGCCGGATGTCACTATTTACCAGACATCAACAAAAAAAGTGGCAACAATCGAAAAATCAATTCGGCTCATATTCTCATGGTAGGTAGGCCTATATGAGAAATAAATCACTGCATGGTTCGTTTGGCTCAATATCAATCTATATTGGAGAAATCGATAATAGAATTTCGCCAAATGACTCTTACGGACCTCAAAATCCCCTCAAAATTTGGGGAATTTGGGACAAATTTTGAAGCTTCGCGTAACAAATAAAAACATTCTAGGACAAAATATTGAAGAACAACACTTAAATAAATAGTAGCAGCAATTTGGGCTTTTCGTGTCAATTTATTAACCCACAGTAATTTAATTTCTCCGACCTATTTTAAACTACGTTTAATATAGGCCAAAATTAAAGCATTTTTAAGTATGTGCAACAAAAAAGAATTGGCTGAAAATCTGGATTTCAGAAGATGAAAAGTCATTCTTTTCAAATCTCTAAAGGGATTTTTGGGGAAATGATTCAGCGCGAAGAAATTGGTTTTCGAAGTTGGACAAAATGCGCCATTTTGGCGCTGCCGAGCAACCGTCTTAATTAATTCGATATGTACTCAAACAAGCAAGAATTTAAGTGTTTCTTGCTGTACACTCAACACAAGACAAAGTTAGAATGAAATAAGCTCCACTTTATGTTACAGGATCAAAATTAAAGGTCTTCAGGTCCTTTTTGAAGCACTGTTTGCAATTAAGGTTTGTCTCTTTGCTAATTTATGCAAAATTCGTTCGACTGAAATAGACAACTCCGCAAAAAATAATTTCAGTGCGTGACATCTGCCTGCATCTGACTCATTGGCGTGAATAAAACCGACATCTTTACAATATTCTTGGGGCGTTCGCCAAAGGAGTTTTGTCTTAATTTCTTATCAGTACGCACGTTTGCTAAGACACTAGAATGCAAGCAGTCCAGTAACTTGGCGTTTTTCATCCCTCAAAAATACGAGGTTCTTGGGGAGGGGAGTACTCCGGGGTCGAAAGGGTAGGGATGGCCGTCAGAAAAGTCCCCCAAATACGCTAAAAAATACCTGGGGATAAAAATTTTCTTTCTTAGAAAATACCTCTCGGTTTTAAAACTACCCTAAAAATACCAATTGTTTGCAATTCTTTACAATATTCTTGGGAGGGGGAAGGGTAGGGGTGACCATCGGAAAAGTCCCCACTACACCCTAAAAACACGAATTAAAAGCTGAAATTTTTCCCTGGGAAGCTAGCGGGTCGTCGGTCGACTAAAAGCAGTCCAATGGCTCGGAATTTTTTAACCCTAAAAAAATACGACGGTCACACCTACCACCCTAATATAGATAGTACAGGATTTCTTTTAACAACCCCTAAAAAGTACCGGACTGACAATTTTAACCTCTAAAACATACGGTAGTCATATCTACCAGCCCAAAATAGGGAGTACCCCCTTCCCCGGGCGTCTAGTACCCCAGTGAGTCGCATTGCTATTAAGGCCTTTTCGCGGTGGATTGGGTTGGGTATCGGTAGGGGGAGGGGCTACTCTAGAACTTCATACAGTCCAAACACTTAACAAGACAGAAAAAGTCTTCCTTTAACACATACATCTCGATAGAAAATGGTACCACTTTGACACACCTAGAGAAGGTCTACGATATCTCTTTCCCTTATGTTTCTTTTTAGTAAACCCTAAATGCTTAAATAAGCCGACTGTTCTGTGTTTTATTTTCAAAATCGTGAAATTGCTACCTTTAACATACCTAGGCCTACAGCCTGAAAAAGGTACCCTTTCGGGCAAAGACTCCCCGTAAAGTCCACCCCCAACCGCCGATGTGAATTTTTAAAATTCGCTAATAAAATTTTGTGCAAGTAAACATAACTATAACTTTTCTAAAATTTGCGTTAATATATAACGCGTAAATGTTAATCGTGTTGTTTAAGATACTTTGTTAAATTCTTATAGTGGGGTAAAACTTTTAACAAAGCCTAACAAACTAGAATAAAACTTTAACATACTCATTTATTCAGTCAGTCAGTCACTTGGTATCTTTTTATGTACAGTACCATAGTAAGAACTGAATCGTGAATTGTTTTTATGCAGTAACACCTAACACATCATGTAGTAACATCATGCTCCCTATTTTCCAATTTGTATGCCGGCTGAATGTAAGCGGTAAAGCCGGGAAAAAGGTATATGCTTGCCAGAGTTGAATTTTTCATTTCCATAGCTAATTACTTTGTCTTCGACATTGCCAGGTTGCCGTTTCTTTCTCTTTTAAATTGTCTTTGCTGCTAATGCTTTATTATCGGCATGTTGCACAAATACCTGGGGGAAACGATTCACTGCTGTAAAAAGCTAACATCTTATTGAATGATTTTCAGATTTATGTGGGGATTTATTACAAGGAGTGGTGACGTATTTTCCGAGTCCGTGTCTTGCTTTCTATACGTCTATCGAAGTCGCAATTCTGTCCAATTATATAGTTCAAATCCATAATCGCAATTACGCACTTGCTAGTGTTTTGTATGACATAATTTTCAAATATTAATTGTTAGCAAAACAGAGTTGTCGATTTCAGTTGAACGCGTGTTGCATAAATTAGCAAGACGAAAACCCGCGTACTGATAAGAAATTAAGACAAAACTCCTTTGGCGAACGTCCCAAGAATATTGTGAAGATGTCGGTTTCATTCACGCCAATGAGCCGTCGTACCCTTTGCAGAGGTCTATGTTTCGAGTCTACAGGAAATCTACTATTTATCTAAGTGTTGTTCTTCAATATTTTGTAGTTTTTATTGTCCTAGAATGTTTTTATTCGTTACGCGAAGCTTCAAAATTTGTCCCAAATTTTGAGGGGATTTTGAGGTCCATAAGCGTCATTTGACGAAATTCTATTATTTTCTATTTCTCCAATATAGATTGATATGAGCCAAACGAACGATGCAGTGATTTGTTTCTCATATAGGCTTACCTACCATGAGAATATGACCCGAATTGATTTTTCGACTGTTGCCGGTGAATGTTTGACCGATGCTGGTATTCACTCTTAAGTCGCCGCGATTTAGAGCGTTAAAAAGGCGATTTAAGGCAACTTAAGGCGATTTATGGAAAAATAAGGTGTAAAAGTGTGATTTAAGGCGACTTAAGGCAATTTAAGGCGACTTAATGACCCAGAACAGGCCTATGTGCATATAACAAGGTCTAATGAGTAATTCAATCAAGAACATTAATAAATGTACAGCTGACATGCAGCTCTCGTGAACTTGAAGAAATGCCAAATGCGTTAACCAATCTTGGAGAATTTCTTCAAAATGTGTAGTTCCAGAAAATATTCACATCCCCGCCACAAAAGGGAATTTTTTGGACCCCCCCTTCCTTCCCCCGGGATTTCCATTTTGGGACATCTGGTGGGAAACCCCTTTTCCCCCCAAATTTCCAAGTTTCATTGTCCTACCCCCACCCCCCTGGAAATGTTAGTTGTTCATTTATGTTTTTCCTTTCATTTCAAATTTTAAAAGAAAATACGACAGAATATGTCCTATTTACAATTTGTAACATTTCGTTTACAAATTGACAAACAATTTTTTTTAAAACTTACATGGATTTGGACAATGATACTACACTGAGCTGCACTCAGTTTCCCTGTTTATTTTGCAGGAAACTGAAATCGAAATATAAATAGAGAGCTATTTCTTCGCTGGTTATGAGTATAGCACAATACTTAGTACTGAGAAACAGCACGAAATCGAGATGTCGATGTCAACTCTGAACAGACGACTGGCTCCTTATGGTTTAAGAAGAAACTAGACGATCTGTGATCGTTTACTCGTGCCCTTTGTCAATGTTTTTACTCAGTAGAATAATGTTGACGTTGCATAAAAATACGCCTTTCAGCGGCCACGTAGCATACTAAAAAGTGGGGGGGAGTGCTCGTAGACGTTCTACATAGTTGGTCCGTTAGCTCAGTCGGCAGAGCGTTGAGCTAATAACGCTAAGGTCATG
>JAOBAT010004549.1:0-10729 GCA_026413305.1 Hydrozoanthus tunicans
CGTCCTAGTTTTTAATAAATGATGTTTATGAGAGTCATCAGTTGTACCGCTCGTTCCACATTTTTACTCCATTTTATCATTATATTGGACGCAGCGTACTGTGAATCCTTGGATCCTGTTGGCTTAATTCATTTCCGTTGGCCTTGGCATTTGGACCATTTATCCTCATTATATATATATATATCTTTTCGTTTGCAAGTTCACCCTATCTTCGCCGAAGTTATTCAACCTCATCACGTGACGTCGCGTTTATATCTGAATGAACAAGCGTGAACAAGTTTACAATAAATATGCATAATGGGAGTGTCCAGTCAAATGTTTGCAATCACAAGACTGCAGTCAATTGCGTACCAACAGCATGCTGCGTTTTCCTGATTTTTTTTTTTAATTCAATGTCGTTTTTTTATTCAGTTTGCAAGGATAAAAGCGGCAAAATAAGTGGCTGCGAATATAGTCAGCTGCATGGCAGTAAGACACTATTACGTTTCCCGATCTTTTTTGTTTATCTTTAATTTTATTTTGAAACTTTCTTCTTTATCTTGCAGGCTACGACGTTACAAGCCAATCAAGTCAGGGCTGGAGCTCATTCGGCCACTAGTAGCAATAAGTGACAAGCCCGTTGTGATATGAGTGGCGTTAGTAAGCAGTCACACAGTTTCCAGTGCCGCATTACCGTGACTCACTTTGCCTCTGCCGTGCATCAAGAGTGTTATTCTGTTTCAGCAGGAAAACTTTTAAAAAAATTTTTTGCAGACATCGTTTTTTCCTTATTTTACTTTTGCAACCAGGTAAGTTGATGTGTCTAACAAGGATAGGTTTTTATGGTTTTGGAAATCTAAATGTTCTGACGGAAACTTCTTTTACGATTCTATGGGGGAAAAATTCTATAATGCTAAAATTGAGAGCTAAGAGTGACGGTCTTAAAAGAAAGAAGAGCTAATTACACTCTAGAGTTCACTTACAATCCACGATTACGCAGGAGATTGCCACTTGTACATTTAATTATAATTCCCTGCGCATTAATGTTTAAAATTGGCCATAAAAATGCATAGCGAGAGTCTTTCAGCATCAAATTCTACACACACAGTGTTGTTAGTACAAGGAAGAGTTTTACCGACTTTTACCTCCCCCGAGTTTCTTTAAGCGGTGTAAGGTTCGCAGTGCATTGTGGTAGGAGGCACAACCGCAAATTGTCAATTGGCTCTTGTTTCTTATTGCCGTTTCTTTCTTCCCCTTTGAATTTTTATATTTGATATCTGGAAGGTGATAGCTAAAGTTTCACACGAGAACCAAATCCTATAAGTTAGATTTAGATTTTAATGAAAGCAAAGTTGATGTTTTGTTAAAGTCCCTATCAAGCTTAATTTTTAATTTTTTGATTAAAACTGTTGTCATCTGTGAACTCAAAATTCGAATAACCAATGAAAATTTCCACGTCTAAATATGCTTTTTAATCAAAACAAGATTGGAATGTAAATTTTGACCGAGCAGGCCGGGGAATGGTAACCTGTGTCGTAGCAGTAGTGAGTTATGTGGTTTTTGTTTAAAAAAAATTCATTTCTGTTAAAAAAAAATGTTAGAAAATTTTTGTTTCAAACAATTTTAAGGGAATATTTCATTGATTAAAGTTATAACAATGTGGCTGTTGTAGTCAGAATTAAATTTTTTGAGTTAAAAGGGATTTTCTCTGCCTCATGCCTCGTGCTACGTCATATGCCTTCTGCTACGTCATCATTGCACGCTTCAAGTCTAAAAAATGTAACAGGAACGGCGAGAAAAGGTTTTATTTTCGAAAATTACTATTATTAAAAGGTTCTACTTTTGATTTGGAACTTAAAGATAAGCTTGATAGGGACTTTAAGCTAAAACAACACGTGAATAAATCATGACCCGCTTGCTCCCAACTACCCCTTCTTGGGTTCGCCATATAGAAATTGATCCACTTTCTTTAAAATACTTTTTAAAAGTAAATATTTCCAAGGTGAAGAAAAGAAATTTATCAAAGTATAAATCATTTGCCGAACCAACTTTTCGAGACAAGCAAATATAGAAGTCATTTTATAGTTTAAAGCAGCAAATATTTCAAAAGTTGGAACATACTCATCCACTTTGAACTGTTCTTGGTACGTTTTTCTTCCTTTATTGTCAACAACCTTGGCAAGTTGCTTGAAGTCCGTTTCAAGTATTGCATTTCCTTTTTTGTCGAACTTAATACCAATTTGCAACCGCGACTAACACTCTTTAGTTTGGTGCGCTCATTAAAAGTCGAACCCTATGATGCAAAGTGGGTCACACGTACTTTTAAAGCAGTGACAGTTCGTCAACAAAATTAAAGCGCTTAAAATCCGCGACTAAAAATTCGTCAAAGTCCAAGTCGAACTTCACATTTAATTGAAAGAGTTCAGTAGAACTTTTAATGATTAATACATTTTTTACGTCAAGAGTCATAGTTAAAAGGTTTTATTGCCAAAATAGACTAAGTTCGCTGTAACGTCACAGTCTGTCACGTGGCTCTGAATTTGGTAAACAATACACCGAGGGATGCAATATGGTGCACAAAGGTCCATTATTTCAGCGGGTTTTTTTAGACATTGTTGGCGACAGATGATTTTTCTTTTCATAGATTTCCAAAGGATAAAATCGAATTGTAAAATATAAAAAAAATAAAAATATATTGCCACAGGTAAAAAAAAGAAAACGTTGAAATGTGATGCTTGTCCATTTCCACAGCCTTTGAAATTTTTAATTTCACTTCTTGAAAGACAGAGCAGATGAAGCAATGTTTTTGGCAAAATAACCTTCCTGTATCACCACTATTCGCCGCTATCTTTGTGCAAAAAGTTTACCCAACACACATCACGTGACCGACCAGCGGAATAGATCAGTTTTGTCTGTACAAACGTTAGAAAAATAGGCGAAAATTGAACAACTGAAACTAGGATATAAATAAGTACGTGTGGTGTCTTTTAAAGTGTCATTGATAGATTTACAATGTGCTTGAGTTGATCGAAAAACAGAAAGAACAGACTAGCCATTTATTTAAGAGCTGTTTTTGGACAAACAGCAAATCTATTTTTCTACTCGGTATTACAGGCGCTGGACGCCTTTGTTATAAACTCCGTGCTTTACCAACAGTTTAGAATGAAAATCTGTCCATAAAGACCCGTGAATCGTCTATTAAATTGTAATCGATTTTGTGAAAAATAATTCAGTAAGTTTACTTATTCTGAAATTTCTTTGACAATCCCGTTTCCACGGTAAAGAGCGTCCCGACGCTACCTGCTATATAGGCGAGTTTTTGTTTAGATTTTTACGTCGTTAGTAAATGCACTCTTTCCGTTTCTGCTACAGAAACAAAGCTTCCGAATTATGAAATGTTTTTGCAAATCAAAATTCTCTGAAATATGAGAATGATATGCTGAGTAATCTTTCCATGTTGTGGTTTTAAGAAATGTAAGTTGCAAAGAATTCATGGCTCACTTTCGTTCTTGCCACTAGCTTGTTTGCATTTTTTTTTAATAATTCTTTTTTTGAAACTACAGTTATAAGATTAAAGTTCTGTCACTCGTAAACTTTTGTTTAAAGTCGGTTTTTGTAAATGTATACATAGACGTCAGCAGAAACTCGCCTATAGTCTTCCTTGCCTACTTAATTCCAATCACGTTTGGCTGTTGTCACTTTGATTGAAAATACCCCTAAGACTTGAAATTTAAACCTTCAATGTAACAACTTTTTTGGCATAACCCATTCGTCAGAGCCTTTCCACGATTGTACAAAGATGGCGATTGGGACATTTACCCAAAGTTCCTAGCGAATAAACATCCATGAAAACGCATAGCGAAAATCTGTAAACATTAAGTTTGACACGCACAGTGTTGTTAGTACAAGGAAAAGTTTAACCAATTGTTACTTCCCTGAGTTTCTTTTAGGCGTGTTAGGTTCGCAGCGCATTGTGGTAAAATGTACAACCGCCATCTTTCTTTCGTAAAGGTCGATTTACTCCGATGAATTAAATACTAAAAACATTAATGTTCAAAAACTTAAAGGCCCATTCTCGAAATGTCAGCTTTATGTCTTCACTCACAGCGAATATCCTGAATTCATAGGTGTACATTTTGGTTGATTTAGGCTTATTTTTCCTCTCGTGTTCAGATAGCCTTTATCAATGTAAAGTTATTCTGCACTCGAGTCCTCCGCAGTGCACAACATTTTTAACCCCTTCAGCCCTAAATACGTCAAAATAGTCCGTGTCACGGTTCCTGCAAGGTAACCAAGCTTCTACATGAAACCGAGGCAAAGGTTGTCCGGGCACAGTTAGAGAAGTCGAAATAATAGACATGCTAACAAGTTTCTTTCTTATGATAATCTTTTCAACTTCTCTGATTGTGCCAGAACAGCCTTCGCCTCGGATTCATGTAGACCGTGGAACCGTGAACTGGACTTCTCACCTTAGCTATACCCATAGTTTTCCTAAAACTGGAATAGGAAAAATTTGCTTTTCATCTGCAATGATTTTCTTTGATCATTTCCCCTTTTCTCGTTACAAATCGTCTTTTTTTTTTAAGAGTTGTGTAAGGAGAAGATGGATATTTATAAACTGACCAGGGCTGAACGAAATAACTTAGTTTTTATTTGAATCTTCTTATTAATCACTAAAGTAAAATATTTCGGGTTTATAGCAGGAAAAAAAAAGTCAGTTCGAGAAGCCATTACGCTCTTTTTATAACCAATTATATCTCTTAGTATACCAGGCCAACATTGAATGAGCAAGATCAATCCATTTCTTTGACCCTATTAAACTTGATCTATTTCACATTTTGTTTGTATTCGGAAGAACAACCGAGATATGCTGGTTATAAAAAAATGGAACAGCTTCTCGCACTGACTCTTGTTGTACAGCTATACGCCCGAATTAATATACTTAACTTTTATTTTCAGTATTTATGTCGAGTATTAAAACATTTTCCTATTTAAAAACTTCTTATTGCCGATCATAAGAATTTTATTAAAAGAGTCTTAGGCCTTTTTTCCGTACTAATACAACTGGCCTCTTCTTTTACGACGTTTACAAATCGATTTAACTATTTCAAACTAGTTATGGTTTTAAAAAATAACTCCTGTTCTTGTTTACTACGAAATAAAAAGTAGTTTGGTCAGATGTGAAAAATAGCTTGATAAAAATTTACAACTAAAATGTCAGTTTCCTCAGAAACTATTTAGAATAACAATCGCCAATTAACACGTTTAATCATGTTATTTATATGGCTTGTAATGCTGGTTAAACTTGTTGCGACAATTCTTATTACCGGTAAATGTAAAGATAATATTTTAGAAAATCAATTGCTCAAACAAATAGAAATGTAGTTGTATATTTTATAAATAAATGGCAAAAATCCGTTAAACTGGAGTTGTGAATTTTTTGTAGAGTATAGAATATTATATTTTAAACAGAAAACTACTGGTGTCTGAACGAATATCAGTTTCATATAGCATGTTGCGAACTTCGAATATTTTGATAGAATTTTTCACAACTTTGTCAAATTCCTATAACTAGACCATTAAGCAAAAGAAATTGTTACTACTGGTTGAAAGAATGCTTTAGAATTGGTATATCTGTCGAGTTTGGGGTTGACATACCTTAAGATGGTGAAGATAGAGCGACGTGAAATCACAATTGATGCAAAGAAATGTAAGGGTTTATTTTTTTTGGGGGGGGGGGGAAGTTCATGCCGTAACATACAAATGTCTGTAAAATTTCTCAACTTAAACACAGAGCTGTGTATTGCGATTTTTTGGCCATAAACTATCAAAAATGTTGTAATTTTTAGGACCTCTTTCCACTGATATCAATTTCTTTTCGCTACTTTGTAAAAGTGAGTTTTAGTCATTGTTGTTAATGAGTCGACTGGACTGTTGTTTGGATGGTTAATTGTTTGAATCAAGGATACCTTTGTGGTTCCGAAGGTGTTTAGATTTGAAAAGATTTGTTTGTAAACATTACTTCACCTGAAATCCGCCTATTAATCAAAAATTATGAATTCATGCTTTGCGTAAACCGTGAAACGACCTATTGCTGACCGTTGTACATGTTGTAACAGTCGAATTATTTTTTGGCGAAATGTCTATTCTCCTTCGTATATTTGTTTTCCAACATCCTTTGTTCTTGAGCTCAGGTTAGAGTTCTTCAGTTTTCTTTACATGTTTCGGCTCTTTAAACCCTCTGAAAAACAACTTTAGCACCTGAGCTCCAGAACAAAGGCCGTAGGAAGAAGATATCCGAAGACGAAAAGTAGACACTTAAGGAAAAAATTCACGCCAGCAAAGCTATTGAAACTTTCAGTATGTTTCAGCTTGCTTGTATAAGATTTGGATTTGTTTCTTTCACTATTCGGGGGGGTAGACTATGAGGGGGCGAACAACCCATGCAGTTGATCATGTCCTTATTTGGAAAGACACGAAAGGGGAATCGAACCCAGGTCTCTCGCAAACTAGGTGGTCTGCATTTCGAACAGGTAAAGATGACGGGTTTAAATTTCCCATCGAGGTAGATGCAAAAAACTTTCCAATGGCAACGTTTTATCTAATAGCAGAACAACTTGAGACTCTAAGTCTAGACTATTTGAAATGTTGTATTTCGACAATAGAAGGGCTAGTGTTCAAACAACAAAACCAAACATCCTTTGATAATTTTCTCTAAAACAGCCGGGTTTTATAATCATGTGTCTTCCGGCATCGATTAACTTAAGAACACAAGCGGCAAGCGTTTCCATACAAACTGTTTGATTCCAAGGCGTTGGCAACCGGGTGCGAAATTCGTGCATGCACGGGTTCACATTGAGATGCAGAATAAATACGCCTACCCGCGGCGTATCTCATGCTGACGAACTTGGTGGCGTTTCCTTGTGCCTTCAAACCGATTGCCGGTTATTTCATCAAGACGTTTATAATTTATTGCGACACGTAAACGCCAGGTAAACTGTTTGATACTTGGTGTAAGTTTTTTATGGACGGATACATCCATTAGCTACAATCGGGTTTCACGAACCGGTGGTAACGGCGAGGAGGGATTCGAGCTGTTGCGGGTTGGTAGCTGTTTATGAGGAAAACTCGCAGGCTGAGATCTGCTGTAGATCCGTAAAATCTCCCTCTTAAAGTCTGGCTTCATGAATGAGTACAGTAGCGGGTTGGCAAGGGAGCCGAGAAGGATCGTGTAAATTGACACTTGCGCTAAGGCTGGGGGACAAAGGTCTGGCCGGTTGAATATAACAACAACTGCGGTTATGTAGATGACAGGCGCCCAGCTTGCTAAAAACAATGAAACCACAATTACTAGTACTCTAACGACCTTTCTTTCTGAATGAGCTGCCCGTAAAAATGTCTTCTTTGACGACTTCTGTTTCTCCTTGGAGAGAAGGGTTTCGTTTTCAGGTCTGAAGCGCGTTTTTATGAAGCGAAAAATCCGTATGTAGGCGAAAAGAATACAGCAAAATGGACAAAAAATCCCGCACAGAAGCTCAACAGCAACAAAGATCTTGTGAATCAAGAGTGTCAAGTCCGCTTCCCAGATTATCGGTAAAAGCGAGTACAATAATGGCGCAGCCCAAGCGAGAAACACGGTTTTGCCAAAATTTTTTGGCGACGAATGCACATACCGCAATGGCCGGCTGATTGCCACAAATCTGTCGTGTGTCACCATACACAAATTTCCCACACTTGAGAGAAGAATTACAGAACTCAGGTAAGCTTTAGCTAACTCGAATTCTGGGTTTGACACGTTGATGATATGAAGAACAATCAGAATCGCAGTGAGAATATCTGAGCACGCTAGCGACACAAGACAACCATTAGTGTAGGTCCGTAGCCTTCGACGAGTGCAAACCAAAACACAAATAAATATATTGAGTACAACGACAAGGTCTACCAGAGCCCAGAGAACAACGCTATTGAAAATTTCGACCATTTTGTTCCTTATAGCTGATATCAGACTAGGATTGATAGTTTAAACAGTGACCATGGTCTTATTTAGTGTGATGCTCGCGTCCTGAAAGTTTTGCCATTTAAACATAATCCACGGGTTAAGAGGGATTAAGCGCAATTTATTTACTTATGCCTGGAGTGTCTAATTGGATTTCTAGTTCTCCAGCCGAATTCTTAATGTGAGATGTTTATCTTGACCTGCGTTCAAACGTAAAAAATATTTAAAATCTTCGAGACTTTACGCAACAATGAATTAAGTTGGCAAAATGTGTTAAGTTATACGCTTTTTGTAAGAACCAGTAAATTTAGCCTCCGCTCGCTTTTCTTAATTTCAGTTCGGCGATTTGAGCTTAAATTGTTCTTATCTCTATGTGTGTTTAAATCGAAGAAAAACTAAGCCTTCTAAAATTGTATTGCAATATGGAAAACGAATTTTAGTTCGTGATCAATTCATCCTTGAGGATTTATGTTCTTATAAAAGAACGTGCACGCTGTTTTTGAAAGTGTCACTAAGCACTTTTACAAATTTTCCTCGGGCTCTAGAATGAAAATGACCCGCCCCGGTTACCACAGCTGGCCCACAAGCAGGCAGTTGATCTTGTGCTTGGGGGAAAGTAGAAGAGCTTGTATGAAAAAAGTGTAGGACCACCCCAGACACATCTAGCTAGCTCTAAATTCTGACAAGAGCTAGATCATTGAATTTTCAGTTTTCATCTCAGCAGCAGTTCAACCAGTCAAACAAGCTAAACTTTTCAAACTGTACGAAAACTTTCATCACGAGCTGGAACTGAACGCAGCTGATATAAGTGGCGTATATACATTTAGCGCGGGAGTTTAACGGCCTGTAAACAGCCAAAACGTTTTTTAAATAAAATAAGCAGCTTGCCACCCATTTTCCATTCGCTCAAAGTATCGATTTTAACGGCCCGTGAGAAATATCAATGCTAGATATTCTGTAAGACATAAATTAGACACAAAGTAGTTTTAATTTACTGAAGTGAATGCCTTCGAACGCAAAAGCGTGTGTTTGCGGCGCTTACATTAATTTTGCGGCGGTAGTTTTGAAATTCCGGTGCAGATGAAATACACCGGATTTGAATTGGCCTAGAGTTCTTGAGCTTTCCTTAAACTTCTGCAAGTATATTAATCTGCGCTGCTTTTGAACCCTTGCCCGCTTTAGGTTTTCTAGTTTTAATCTGATTTCACCTTCCAGCCAATTGAATTATTTTAACATTTAGCACATCAGAAACTCAAAACCAAAGGTTTTGCGCTGCGCGTTCATTCATCGCACTTCACTCGGCTATACCGATGGAAAAAGGAAGTCATTTTATTTTAATATGCTCATTTCATCTCGGATCACCGCAAGTCCTTTGACAAATGTCTGAAGGAAATGTTACTAACAGCCTTATTAAGTTAAGGACTTCCTTTCAGACATACCATTAACCTCGTGAACATACAGCTTAGATAGATAACACGCTTTTTTCACAAGAACAACTTTATAAGAACAACGAGACTCAGATTGGCCAAAATTTAAGAACATTTTAAGAACAAACTGAGGCTCGGGCTCGATTGAACATTTTTTGGCTTTACAAGAAATGATTCGCAGTTTTTTGTCTTCTAATCATTATCGTTGCTTCAAATTAAACACTACCTAGGCCTGAAGATTGTTCCTTACAATCGTCGTAAACATGCCTACAGCATCACTGTATGTTTATAGGGAAATAGGCAAGCTTTTGAGTTTTGTAGTTACAAAAGAATTATCAACGCACTGATAACAAAAAACTTCATTTTAATAACGCTGTTGCTGTTAATTAAGACAATGTCCAGGTAAAGTCAGTCTGTGTTTGTAGTTTGTCTTCAGGCCTGAAGTATACATGTATTGCAGTGCCTTAAAGTTTTTTTTTTTATTATTTAAACCAAACATAGAAATAAAAACAATTTAATGACAATTTCATGCTCAAATTGCCAAAAAATTGAGAACAATGCGCCTCGGCCAAATTTACTGGTTCTTATAAAAAAAAGCGTGTAAAAGAGGCAGCTTTCAGTATTAGCATAACTGTCTCCTGTTAGAACATTTCAGTGCATGTCAGACTATCGGAATCTTGAAGCTGAGAAAAAGCAAGAATTTTTAAGCACTTATTGACGCTGTCACAGAGAAAACGTAGAGAATATGTATTCATAATCAGTCAATCAATAAATAAATTGTTATTTCATCACTATAGCTTCTATTGGTTTACGTTTCGTGACAATCTATTGTTAATAACTATAATGCGACATAGATACTGTACGTGTTTTTGAGTTATGGCGATAAAACGCTTGCACAACAACCGGGGTAGCTACTTCAGATGTCAATACTATAAAATAAGGGCAATTTGGTCGATTGAAATCGCTGAAGAGAAGCCTTTCTAAAAACAATGCATATCAGTATACATGCATGCATATTAACATAAAGACCTGAACTGAAGAAAATGATGTCGAAACGACGTACTTTCCGCAGTAGGATGATCCGAGTAGATACAAGAGCGGACAGAGTGCACTTAAAAAAAAATTGATAATGACGTTACTTACTGACCGCGCTTCTGCCGCGGCTTATACGGCATGGGGCCAACTTCAAGAATATTTTAAAATGAAAAAGGCGGTTGCAACGATCAAGATCGCGGCGGTTCTCGAACAACGACAATGACAATGACAATGGTTTATTCGTGCATATTTTTACAAGAATGTAGTACATAGAGAACATAGTAATATAGTT
>JAOBAT010004560.1:0-10723 GCA_026413305.1 Hydrozoanthus tunicans
TTGTCTCGGGGGTTCTTCTCTTGCCTGGAAGGTTTTTTCTCGCCTCGGGGGTTTTTGTTGGCCCTGCCCAAGGGGTTTGCATTGGGTTGGATATTGTTCTCCAGAGGGGGTGTTGGTTTCTCTCACACCATTTTCTAAGGGCTTCGAGAAGGTGATGAAACCGCCATTCATGCCATTCGTCATCGAGTCTCACAAGATCAGCTCTAGTTCCGGGGAGTTTATCTAAGGTTAGTCTTACATACCCGCTAACTTCATTCAACTTTCCCATTGTCTCCAGAGATTGCACATGCGTTAAAAGCTTCTCATAGAATTCGTTTATTTTCACTGGGTTGGGCCTTGAATCGTTTGTAAAGAAATTATACCTTGCATGTGTGCGTTCGCAAGCTCGCTCGGTTTCCCATATTTGGTTTTGAGGATTTGTTTTGCTCTTTCGTATCCCTCGCTACAAAATGGAAGGCCGTCAATAAGTGATCTAACTTTTGGGTCAACCAGCTCTTTCAGATAGGTGAATTTGGTAACGGCAGCTGAATCAGATCTGTCTTCTTGTGCTTCGAACATATTATAGAATCGGTTAAAATCAAGAATTGTTCCTTTGAACTTCGTGATTTCAAGTTTTGGCAGTTTTGCTGTAACGCTAGACTTCACAGGCGCCGATTGTTTTGTTTCGGCAGCCTTTATTTCTAAAGCTAACTTTTGCTCGAATTTCACCTTTTCCTGTTTAAGTTCTTCCAAAAATTCTTCTTCTCTGATTTTACTCTTTGCCGCTCTCTCTGAGTTTAGTGATTCTACAATTTGTTCTTCAATGGCGGCAAGTTCTAAGTCAATCGTGTCTGACCAATATTGTATATATTCCTCGCTTTCGTTGTTTTCAAACTTAAATTCTTGAATTTCGAGTTTAAGGATGTTAACCTCGCTTTCCTTTTGCTTTAAACTCGACACCTGCCTGTTAAGCGATTCGCTGTTTCCCTGTTCCCTTATTTTCTCTGTCTGTCCTGCGATAAACTTCAGGTTTTTTATTTTCGTATCCAGTTTTTTCTCCAGCGATGCCAACGCTGTTTTAGCTTCTTCCTTTGACATTTTCTCAGATAATTCGTGTCCCACCGGGGGTGCCACTTGTCGCAAATGTTTTCACAACAATTTTAATTCACGCTAATGTTCAGTTGATCGCACAGTTGATATTATCAGTGTTCAGTTCGCTTGTCACACTTTTCCATTTTTCACAGATCGAATTCACTCCCCAAAACCCGAACCATGTGCTTCAACTTTTGTGGCTGACGTCAGCCTTACGTCACTGGTAAAATATTAACCTACACTATTTCTAACAAATTAAAGGCTGGTGTGCTCACATGCCCCCTAACTGCAAAGAGTTTATTGTCTTGACAAATCTTAAGCGTGGATGCGTGTCGAAAAGTACTCTCGTCCTTACAATCCTTCAATTTTTAGAGTCATTTTTGAGCCGAAAGTCAATCTGTGGAAATTTCTTAATCAAGTACCGCCTTTTCGTTTAGTTGTTGACATAAACTCTGCGTATATGCGGCTCCTCAAGTCGACTTGGAATAACAGACTTTCTAGTTCCGCTCTTTCCTTGTACAAAATATTTATTTTTTCTAGGCTAAACTGTTTGTTTTTGAGAGAGTAGAACACTTTTTCCACTTGATCAGGCTAATGGCATCTTAGAAGCACAGGGTTCTATAGACCGTTTTCGCCGCCGCGCTAAATGTTTACTTCACTGAAACACATTTTCAATATTTACTTTCATCATTGCTTCTTCAAAGAAATAAAAATTTCTATCGGCAGTTGATAGAAATGCTGAGCTTGTGTTGTAATTGTTTATTAGAATCTAAAAGCCTTAACGTTTTATATGGTCGCCTTTCCTTATGTTTGCAGACTATAAACTCGCCAATATTGCTATACTTAATGGCAGCTAGATCACTGTCACGGCCGCCCGGCCGGTCAAGGTCATTAAATGAACGCGGTAGTTGTCTATTCGTAACGCAAGAAAACCTAATCTTTTGGAATAAAAACTATTCTAACTTTAATTAGATTCTAAAAGCAATTTCGATTTTAATATACCGTTTTATGTGGCCGCCTTTCCTTGTCTGTGAAAACTATAAACTCGCCATATTTGTTAGAATTAAAACAGCTAGATTCCCGGGCTATACCACTGTCCCGGCGACCATTTAAAACATAAAGATAAGTTGCTGTCTAATGAAACGTTTCATAGTTTCGTAAAAAAATAAAACTTTTAAAAGAATTTCTGGGTTACTGCGAAATGAAGAGCAAACCAAAATAAAAATACTTACCTGGGTTTTGTGCTGAAGGCCACTCTGACGACGCTCTTCGGACACTACATCAAAGTTGTAGCTGTTTTTCTGTAGCACAGACACCAAAAATTGACTATTTATAGGAACAATTCCAGGTACCATAGAGATTGTGTTAAATGAAACAGTTGGAAATATTAAAGTACTTCCAGGTTTTACCTCAAACAAAAAGACCCCTCCAACCGCGTCCGCGATGCTTTGTAAAGAGGTATTTCACAACTGACTAACAGTTTTGCTTCTTCTATAAGTCAAAGCAATCGTAAATATCGTAGGAAAAAAAAGCGGAACTTTGGAAGTGTTTTCCTTGAGTAAAGACTAGGGCTCTTTTTCAGAAGGCAGTCCTTTGCATCTTTAAGCGATGACGTATCGAGGAGGTCCGTGCTACAAAGACTTAGATTGCTTAATTCTTTTTGGCTGCGACCCAGTTCTACCCGGCTTTTCTGCCGTTCGTGTCGTCAAGAACGCCTGGGGCTTAAGTGAAGCTCTCTAACAACGCATCAAGTTTGACTTAGAGACATGCGCAGTGACATTCACTTGCTGATTTTTACTTCCGGTCACATCCGACGACGTCCGCGTCTTTGTATCTTAAAGTTCCTAATATCTTCCAATGACGAACTGAAGAACTAATCTACCTTGACCTTCATTGCTGTTGTTTTGTTTGCGTTGTTGTTTCTTAAGGAACCGTTTACATCAGTTACATCTGCTGATGAAAGTGTCAGACGTTCGATTCTTATTTTGAGTTTTAAGTCGGTGTGAACTTTTTATAAATATTACAAAGAAATCGAAAACAACTTCTTTGTTTTTATCAGCAAACATTTGCTTGAAGCGCAACTGCATATTCTAAGTCTTAAATTGATAAACACAATTCATATACACCAGGATGTAATCTGAAGCACACGATCACCTTTGCGCCTGCCAAGAAATTTGAGTAATTGAAAAGCATATTGCCTATTCCATCGTAGTTGTGAGACAAAAAACATGTATCAAGCCTATATAAGGAATGATTATTGTTTGTGACTGCTTTTTAAAATGACAGGTTTCGAATTATTAATTCCAAATCGAAAAATTTTTTTAAATTACTTAAAAGTAGGAAAATTCAAATTCATTTATTGAGGAACTAAAGAGTTTTGAATTTTTTTTTCCAGTGTCATTGCATTTTGAAGCTGTTCTTCTTTGTGTTGTCCAGTATCAAAATTTTCAACTTTTGAGACAAGCCGCACTTCAAATCATGTGACATTATACATATCTAATGAGCTTAAAAAGTTTTCGCAGCTTTGACGATAAAATGGGCATTTTGTTTTGTAAAATATCCGCGAAATTTATTTCAAGGCCGCCAATACAAATTGTCTAAGCGGAAATTAAAAGGGTCAAAACTTTAATTTAAGATATTTTAAACTACTTTGAAGATTAGTAGTACTAACAAGATATACAAATGTATGTTAGCTGCAACAAAAAAGGTTGTGAGTATCTGGATATTGTGGCGAAAAAAACAGTAACACTTAATGGATAATTTGAAAAGTCTTAATATAATCGCTATGGCCGTTAACCATTCAGTACTGAAATTAACTTCTACTCATTGTAATCAACGTTTTTATCATCATCACCTTTATCATAAGGTTTCCAAATACTTCACTAAAAGGGTTGGTAACGTTTCTCATTCATACCCTAGCTTCGCTACTCGATACAAATTCCATTGTTGTGCGAAAAGCCCGCTCAATATAGAGTGCTACTGGCGCCTTGAAACTGGTACATATTTAATTTACAAGTATTGAACATTATTTAAAGTTCTATCTTTATATCAACAGCAAACAAGGGAGTAAAGAGTCTTGTTTTACTTTTTTTTCCTCTCGCCGAGAGCGAAAACAGGCGAAAAGCAAACTGAGGTAAGAAGTAGTAATGTTTTTACATGTAAATTTATTGTTTAACCTCTAATGCTTCAGTAGCTTCTAGAAATATAAAGATTTTCTCCTTAGGTTGAAAAGTCATCCTGATTAAAAATCTAACTTCATGTTAACCGTTTTTGTTGCAAGATAGTTTTGATGTTTTTGAAATAAATTTAATCGGTAGCTTCAATCGAGGGACCTTCTCTAAGTATTTTTCTCAATTTTTGTTTTGACAACAGCGAGATTCGGTTTTTGTACTCGATACATGTTGATGCAAAGCGAGAGTGCCACAAAATACCTTATGTTCTCTTTCTACTGAACAGCTTACACTGAAGGCCTCTGTTGTTAAAACTCTTAAGGGTTTTGGAAGAACCAAGGGTTAAGTAACACCTTTCCCATTTAGGATAGCTTTTGCTCTCCATCATATGACAATACAACCAAAAGTGGCAAACGGCACCAACTATTGTTTGTGGTGTTTGTATGGTACTTTTACAAAAGAAGAAAGTCTTATAATTTCTGTCCTTAAAATCCCACGACCAATTTCACAACTGGCCCCGTAACTCAGTTGATTGGAGCGAAATAAATCTATTTCGTAGGTCGTGGGTTCGAATCCCACCGTGGTCAGTTATTTTTTCTCTTTCCTTTGTTTAGGTTTATGGGGTTCTTTGTTAATGCTGTAGTTCAGCGAAACTTGGAATATACCCCGTTCCAGTAGTAAGGCCTCACTTGAATGTACATGTTGTATTTACCCATATGCCACTAAAGGACAACACTCTATGGTAAATTCATATAATTTTTTCTTTCAATGTTATAAACTGGATAGCTACTGGAAGCTTTTGATGGAAAGAAATCGCAGCCAACGAACTTCTTCTTCTTGTTTTGCACCTGCAGCTAAATTTGCACATGAAATGTTCGTGTCCTCCCGTATTGTTTATAACATCAGTATTATACCAAAGTAGCAAAGGGAGTATGTCATAATACACAAGTTCACATACCAATACTATATCAATGTAGGTATCAAGTTGTTTCACGGATCAGACATAACTTGTGGACTTGCTTGCTTGATGCTCGGGAAAGAAAGAGTTTTATTGCAAAGTACGAAATTGTCATAATTAATATACAAATTTGAAAATCAGTATTCATTCCCAAACAATTTCCTGTCTGTAAAGTCACGTTTTCTCAATATATGTTCCATTGGTTAGTATATTTGGTGGTCAATTTCTAGTTGTCACATGGTTTATTGAAATTTAAAGGACTTTTTTTTATTTGATGCTCGAAAAAAAATGTCTTTTCTTCTAGTATAAAATATGAAGTAACTATATCTTATTAGCCGAGTGGGAGGTCCATACGGCTTGGGTCATGAATAAAGGAAGAAAAAAACTTGGGTCCATAACTTTCAGTACGGAACGAGCAAACGAGGCTAATAAGGTATTTATCATATGGCTTTCAGCTAAAGACGCAGCAATAGTCAGTCAGACATGTTGACAGGTACAAAGGAGTTCTAATTGGCTCGCAAAACAATACAAAATTACAAAATTTTTCAATGAAGTCGAGGCCGACGCAGCGAAACGACCTTGCTTGACAAGTAAGTTAATTTTGTCAAAGGCAATGCTTATGAAAGTTTCGGCAAGAAATTGTGTAAACGTTCAGGAACCAAATATCACTGACTAATCGCTGTTTTGAAATAGCATCGTTCATTCATTCGTACATTGACGTTTTCCTAAAATAATGGATGGCTACTGGGATAACGGATAATTGAACTTATCTGTTTTTCAGAGTGGAGAAGACTTGTTTACTGTACCATACAAAGCTTTTCTAGATCCACGTTTTTTCATTAAAAGAAAAATGGCGACTTAGAGTGTTTAAACAGCGTTTACCGGTAGACAGCTCCGGAAAACTTTGTAAACTTTGTAAAAGAGGAACAGGGCATAAATTCGTTTCAGTTGCAAAAACACATTGTTCTTTTTGACCAATCACAGTGCGAGAAATTAGTCAGCAATATAATAATACTTATTCTATTTCAATTGAGATGGACAGTGGTAGATATTCATTAAACCACTATCCAAGGAAGTTCAAATAGAATAAGTGTTTTAGTATATATAAACGAGGCAACTGTTCCTTTCAAGAAAAAGGTTAAAAGGGAAATTATTAAGAAAAAGAAAACACTTTTATTACTTGAATCACTGAGCATGACGAGACTCACGCGTGAGCAGCCTAACATATGTAACAAACATTAAACAGTTTGTCAACTACAAAATGTAAAACAGTGAAATTTCTTTAGGCTGTTTTTAAATATCCCGTGTTTTCAGTATCGTGATCTGAAACGGACACGAGGCGACCACTTCCGTCCGCCATTTTATTCGTGTCATTATCTACTTTTTCGAAGGTAAATATTGTCTCACCTTTACTATTTCTAAACCAATAAATTCGCGCGTAGCCGAGCTGGTGTATACTAAAAGGGAATAACCATACAAAAGAGAAAGCCAACCAAGTTTTTTGACCGTTCTGGTTATGTTCCACAATAATTGCGTTAACAAATATGGTAATTTTGGAAGATAAAGATGTGCTTTACAATCAAATAGTCGGATCCCGTACAATTAGTACAACTCCCTTAAAAAAACTGAAGTGAAATGATAATGTTAAAGATATCAGGACTTTCGTGTTTCGAAACCCTTGCAACAGCTTGCTTGTTGAGATTATTTAGCAAAATTCCACAAACACCACCATCACCGCCGCCACAAACACCTTGTAAAAAACAAAATATATTTGCCGAATTGATTCTGAAGAAACATTCGGCTCAAAATGAAGATGAAGCAGAAAGCGACACGTAGACTAACATAGACTAACCTAGTCTAACATAGACTAACCTACTCTAACATAGACTAACCTACTCTAACACATACTCTAACCTAGTCTAACACAGACTAGTTTTACATAGACTAACCTAGTCTAACAAAGATTAACCTACTCTAACACATACTCTAACCTAGTCTAACACAGACTAGTTTTACATAGACTAACCTAGTCTAACATAGACTAACATAGTCTAACACATAGTCTAACATAGACTAACATATAGTCTAACAGATAGACTAACATAGTCTAACATGGACTAACATATAGTCTAACATAATCTAACACATAGTTTAACACATAGACTAACGTAGACTTACATAGTCTAACACATAGACTAACATAGACTAACACATAGTCTAACATAGACTAACACATAGTCTAACACATAGACTAATCTAGTCTAACATTTGTCACAGCGGATTTGATGTGAGGCAGACATCTTTGCGGGACGTGTTTCAACTGTGTAATGCTTGTGGGCACTTAACCCATACAAACGTCCAATCTGGTTGTTAGTAACAATTTGAGTCAGAGAGAAGCGAGTTGGAAAACGGGTCAGATCCCGAATGATTTTATCAGAAGTGTAATTGATAAGTAGAAGAATAAAATGTTTTTGAAATCAATCTTTGGTGTTTAGTCTTTTCTTTTACAGTTTTTTAAACTGTGATGTAATTTAACTTAACTGAGTTTTGGAATATTTAATCAGGGCGCTAGTAAGCCCTAATTGAATATACAAAAACTCACTCAACCATTTACAGCCTCATTAATATGCGAAATCGCGCCGACAGCTGTCAGAAACAAAACAATAGGGGATTAAGTTTTTCATTTGTTTATTTCTTTCCTGAATTTGCATAAGTTCTAAACTCGCTATACCTTTCTTAAAGTTTGCTGTTACTTGGCTTTTGCGGCTGTAATGACAATACGTCTTGGTTTCCCTAGTTTCATAGCGTCTTATCCAAAGATAAAAAAAGATGATGATGTCATATCGAAACCGGTTCTAGCCGGATATAACAACAGCTGTTCTGCATAATTGATGCGTTTTGCGCCATTTAAAAAAAACGACCGTTGGAATCCTTTTCATAATAAAAGACTTTATGCCGGCTCTGCATTTTATTCATGAGGTTGAAAAACAAAAGAGATAATTAATGCATGCGCCTCATTTGCGCCTCAAAAAGGGGGTAATCCGCCTCATACTATACTACTTTCGCATCTCAAAATGTTCATGCAGCAAAACATTTTCTCATGTTTCAGCAAAGAAAACCGCGAGTGCCGTTACTGAACATGGCCTCCAAAATAATTGTTAGCTGTAGCTTCATCATTTCCTTGGCGGTACGATTCTCAAACGGGCAAGGGCAGTGTACTACAGTAACGTCGTACATGTATTCTTACAGTAAGTAGCAAAGGTTTCTCTCAAGATCTGATACTTGAATATAATTGAATTAGTTATAGCAAACAGGATTTACTCCGTTGATGAGTGCACCCAAAAACTTACAAATAAACGAAAGGTTTATAAGTCCTATTTGCTAGCAAGCGGGCCATAGGCCTCTTCTAGCCCCGGGGGAGGGGGGGGTACTCCCTATATTGGGATGGTAGAAAGAAATCCGGTGTTAAACCAAGAGCCTGATATCTTTTAGGGTTTAAAAACGCAAAGCTATTGGACTGCTTGCAGACCCGTGCTTTATTAAACGTGCGTACTGATAAGAAGATAAAAAAAAAATGTCTTTTGGAGAACGTTCTACTACGCGCGTGCCTTTATTTACTGCATATCATGTATTTTTTAGGGTAGAAAATTTTTATCCCTAGGTATTTTTAGGGTTTTTTGGACTACCCTTTTGACCCCGAAGTAACCCCCCTTCCGGCTTCTAACTGGCGTTCTATTCGCTTACAGTCCTTGGATGTGTTTAGATACAAGGTCTGAACGCTATTTGATCTAATTTGTTAAAATAGATATCTTAGGTGCAGAACCGGGAAAATGGAATACTTTGTATTTTTATGTTAATCTTTTCTCTGACCTGAATGATCTAGATGGGTTTGAATTCTAAACTTTCTGGTCCGAGTTCAATGTTGCTTTTAAACCAACTATTGGATAATGGAGTACAAGGTTTATATTGGTTAAGACCTGAAATAAGTAGGAGGGTTTTGATAGTTTTCTATCAACTCGCCTGGGTACTTCATCTCTTCCCCTTCCACGCAGATTCATGAAATCATATCACATACCTCATAAAATCCTGTAATTAGAAAGACTTGTTTCTTTTTAACAAAATCTATTGCATTGTTTTAGATGCAGCTCTAGAGGATCATCATTTCGCTTTTGGGAGTTTCTTGCCAGAATCTCATTGTCTGGAGTATTGCAGTGAGGTGAAAAAGTGCCTGTCTGTGAACTACTTAAATACCTGGTCGGACAAAAACTGTATACTAAACCATGGTACAAGAGACCAACATCCAGCATCGTACAAGAAACGGGAGAGTTGGATATACTTTGAAAAGCAGCAGGTAAGAAATTAGAAATGAAAAAGAAGCAATTCCGACAGTTGAGACAAGAAAACCATCAAGGTTCTTGTTAGTAATCGACACTATGCGTTATTTTGGTGTTTAATATCAGTTTTACTGCCATTTCAAATTATTACAAATGATTACTGCTAAGAGTTTAAAAATGACAAAACTATTTCCGTTTTAAGGGTTGTAATGTCTAAGGTACATATTCCTGCATTTTATAGGTTGAAGATCATTTCTTTAGATTTACAGAAATTATGGATATCTCTCAACTCTAGTACACGTTTTGCTGTAACGATTAATGAATTGCTTCAGAACAGGACAGTTCTGAAGCAATGCATTAATCGTTACAGCAAAACGTGTTCCGAGTTAATTTCTTTTTGGGACAGCAAACAAATCTCTCATTACAACAATTAATTTCAATTCTACTACACTCGTAAACTATTGTAAACACGAACGGATAATCTGAAGTTCCATAGAAGAAGTCACTTGAGTTGTCCCAAGAATGCAAAAACAGCAACAAAGACGTCGTCACGTTTATAAAGCAGGATTACTTTGAGCTTATTTTAGTTTTCGTATGATACAATACTAACGGGACCTTGACAGTCCAAACCCCATGCAAAAATTGCTAATAAGAGTTTTCCTTATGCTTTATTGTAATACTAATAAAATATTTACATGTTTTAGGAAGCAAGTCGTCCCACAACTGGTAAGCAATAATGAGATTGATTGAGTAGAAACGTTCAAATGGTTTTTCTGAAACAAAGTTAATACTGATAACGATAAAGACAACAATTGTAAACACTATTACGTTATCATAAATAAAATTGGTTAACGATGATGATGGTCATAATGATGATTATGATGAAGATGGAGATGACGATAGCAAAAAAGTAATGTTGATGATGATGTTGACGATAATGATCATGCCATGATAATGGTGCTTACTATTAACATGGTGACGGTATATTTCTACAAATTATTTAAGCCCAAAGCCCAAATGTAATCATGCGATCAAATATGATAAGGACGTCCAGTTTAGTAACTACCATTAATGTACAATTTGGTTGCCTTTTAGGCAGACGATATGCCCTTAAGTAGTATTATCAGTGACCTATGAAAAGAAAGTAATTATGCACATAATTTTTCTCATTATAATAGACCTATAAGAAT
>JAOBAT010004571.1:0-33106 GCA_026413305.1 Hydrozoanthus tunicans
TCGTTTAAGTCAAACTTAAAAACACATTTATTTAAAAGTCATTTCTATTCTTAGGAAACTGATATTATAGTAGATAAATGACCATTTAATCTAGATTTAGAGTGAGTTGATGTTATATATATATATGTGTGTTGTATTTAATCAATTTTATTTTAAGTTAGTTTAAAGTAGAATGTAGACTGTAAACAGCGCATTTGAACATTTTTATGTAATTTGCGTTTTACAAGCTTCATAATAATAATAATAATAATAATAATTATTATTATTATTATTATTATCATCACGTTATGCATAATTAGGTATATCTTCACCATGGAAGAGATCTAATTAAGGCGCGGGTACACCTAAAGCGTGCTTTATGGCCGCTTGTCCTTAATTGTTTCGTACGATATCTCCGTCCATGATTTGAATCTGCAGAATTGTATCGCTTATAACAGATGGTATGAAGGGGAATCAGCTTGAATATTTAAGGTTTTTCGGATGAATTTTGAGTCGTATTTTTTTTCTTGAAAATTGATATTTTTAAAGAGAATTTGGAGTTTAGTGATTGTTTTGGAAGTTAAGAAATTCATTTTGAAGTTAATATTTAATGTAAAAACGCCAAACCGTTCTCAAACCAAAGCTGTACTAGTCCCTTGCCAGGAGGAACGGTTTGCTGATTTTACTCAATATCGAGGCTGCAACGATCGTTTGTGCGGAAAAGTATAATTAAACTGCATTTGGTTCAGTGTGGCACTATTGCTTGTTGTTGTGCCGGCTAATGTTCACTTGCCTTTCCTTTTTTGACATTTTTCACTGCTTTTCTAGTGGGTTGTGGTTATTACTCGCAATGATAGAATAAGCGTTTGCATTTACTCTTAACTCACTCAGATATTTCAAGTTATCCATTCCAATATATTAAATGAATTTGTTGTGTTTCTTGTTTGATTGAAGTTCGAGTTGTCGACGGCCAGTGATTTTTGGTCGCTCTTCAAACGGAAACTTAAGCTCAAAACTTAGAAATTGTTTGTTTTCGCCAATTTCGGTAGTAAGTTTAGAGTTTGCCATTCACAACTTTTAATTTCAGTCGAAATGAAGCTTTCATTTCATGTTTGCGTGAACGATAGCTCTCGCAAAACCCGCACTCCTCTTTCAGCCAATCAGCATACCGCTTTTAACAGTACTGTGGGTCTTCCAGAAAAAACCCACTGTAGCTAACCAATCAGTATGCGCGTTATATGGTGAGCTATGCGATTCAAACCATAGCACCACACGAGTGTCAGTGAGCTTACGGTTGTTTAAAAAAGAGAAAAAAGTTGTACAATTTAACCAACCATAAAGTATTTTGTTTATTATGTTTGTACTAAGAAACTACAAAGCCTAAGTTTTGCTCCTTCAAGTTTAAAACAACAAACTTAATGACAATAAAGACGGAACGAGACGAATTTGGACAAATGTAAAGGTGCGTTCAGCTAACGTAATACAACACTTTCGCGTTATAAAACAAAGAAATCTTTGTCTCAAAGCCCCCCCCCCCCCAAAAAAAACACCAATCAATTAATGGTTAACTCGTTAATAACAAGGACTGGATTCCTCCTATTAATCAGAACTGTACAAGCTTCAACATTTCAATATTTACATCTTTTCTTATGTGTTAAAAGGAAGCCAAAAAGGTAGGAGGTTGACTTTAGAAACTATGTTTTTTTTCAAATAATGCTAACAATACAAATTTGTAGCTTCAATAGAAATATTCAGACATGTACAAAACTGTAAAAACTCTTGAAAACGTGTGCAAACAAAGAAAGAAAGCTTGGTCTATATCAGTTTAGTTCAACCAATCCGTAAGAAGTACAACATTAACGCTAAAAAGCGACGTTTCGAAGTCGTTTTGACTTCATTTTCAAGAATTAGAATTTAATTGAGTGGTGAACGGTGAAATTTACATAAATTTTAAACTTGAATTCCTCAGGATGGCTTCGTAACGTCGTTTTTTATCATTTGCGTTAGTTCTTTCAAAAATACCATTTTTTAATATTTTATATCGATCTGACTTCCAAGAATTTTCTACTTTTGCTTCTTGGACTGTTAACCTAAGCTGATTCTGAAACACTAAGTTGTCCTCCGTGAATAACTGCGCCCATGATCATAGTTATTACTTTCCTAAACATTTTTTTAGAAACAGCTATGACAAATTGAACCTTAAATCAGTTCAAGGGTGCTAAACCGTAGAATTCCATTCCTCAGTAATGAGTATACAACTCAAAGGCCACATTGAAATGACCTTTCAAACTATGAATTTTCAAGCAGCTAATACTGTTTTTTATCCCTTGCAATATTTGTCCGTTTCCCTTTTTATACCTTTACGAGGTGTTTGAAATGCTTTTGTTAGTCAATTAATCTGCTTTCTTGTTTGTAACTTTGTCTTTATCAACATATTCGACTACATTTATATAATTTCAGCCTGTGGTGGAAAGATGACTAGAATAATAACTGCTATTTTTTTTCATTTTACCCGTATCGACAGCTTTTTTTTCCACTGACATAATCGTATTATAGGTGATGGAATACCACTATAGTATTATTCTTTCCAACCTTATAAAAAACTAAAAACTTTTCCTTGGGAGCTGCAGAATGAAAATAAGTGGCTGCTAGATAACAGTGAGGCTACTTTGTCTCGGCGTGTCCTGCTCTTCTCGTGATAACAACAGAAAATGTTTTGGAGTTTTGGCTCAAAGCATTGCTTATGTTAAAACTTTCAAAACACGAATTTTAGCATTTTTACTTTTAAAACAATTTACATACTTGTGGTTACGAAATATACGAATTTCTTCCCTGCATTCTTTTCTCTCCTTTACTACTTCTTACAGTATTTTCTTTTAAGTTACCTAGTCTTGGTTGTTTTGGGCTTCATTAAAAAGACCAAGTACTTTATCAAACTTAGAACCAAATGAGTATTGGTCTAATCGGCCTCTGTGAACAGCAATAGGAAACTTGTGTATTTTACCTTGGTCGTGTTCTATCTTTACATAGTAAATACTGCCCGAATCACCATGAGTGGTGAAACACCTCGCTGAATCGTCATCTGTGCCCATGGCATCAGACTGTTTGTAATCCCTAAAATAAGTTTTATCATCGTCAGCAAACACCACGTCATCATCAGATGAGGAACAACCTGCTTTTTTTTCGCTGCCACAGTTCGAATCACCATCACTTGAGGAACAACTTGTTTTCATTTCGCTGCCACAGCTCGAATCATCATCACTCTCTTCGCAATTAGAATCAGATTTTCTCAGAATTTTAGAGTATTGTTCAAGATCTTCAATTCTGATTTGCTCGCAGTGTGCTTCGGAGTTCAGCTGCTCAACAAGAGGCTTGACAACCGCTTGTTCTTCAAGGAAAAATGATTCACATTCAGAAATCCTAATTTTTTGATAGCCTTCTAGGGTTCCCAATTTAGTAGCATCGAATTTGATACCATTGTGATACACAACAATTTCTTTGCCAGCATTAATTTCGTAGTTCTGAAAGATTTTGTAATGATCTTTTACTTCGAAGTGATCGAAAACGCTTGGCCAATGACAGGCTTCGTCATTTCTGGCATCAGCAGTCTTTTCAGCAGAAACGATTCCAACGTCAAGTTCAGTATTGTACTCTCCATCATGAAAGTACCAAGTTGTGTCATGCGTATCAGTGACACGATACTTTACAAGTGACAAAAAATTATCTGGTGTTTGATTTCTAAATTTGCTCAGGTCATTTTGGTACTCTTTTATCAATTCGTCGGTTATACTGCCGTCTGCCTGTGACGGATGAAGGACGTGGAATGCAGTAACCCCAAAAACCGCTTTTTCGGTACTCGGGAGTAATCCTAAGGTAACAGTTCCTCCCGGTTGCGACGGATCTGAGCCGCTTGTTATCTTTCTTCCTTGTGGTACAGATTCTTGAAGAAACTTTGTGTCGCACTGACGAATGAAAAACGGTTCGTGTTTGTACTCCGGGTGTGTTTCTTTGAATTCTTCGGGATCTATTGACACTTTTACATGGACACACAACCCTCCATATTTGCCGGTTTTTCTCCACTCTTTGTTCACTCCACTACCAACAGAAATAACCTCTTTTATCCTAAAATGACAAAAAGTTTAATTTTCAAAAGTAAGTATGCTCCTTTTTTTTTTTTGCTTTTTCCCTTCGCATCTAGCCGTGCAATTTTAAAATTGCTACATTTGATAGTTTTCATATTCATTAGGTCCGTTTTGAAAACCTCCTATACAAATCTTAAGTCTTATTGTGTCTATTGAACAAATTTGAACAAACAAAATTAATAAGTTAAAAAAAATTTTGTGCCTACTTTAGAACATGTAATATAAATAAAAAAGACCGCATCAGCTTCTCGACAACGACAGCTAACTTCTGGTTCGCTCTCTTATACTTTTGTACTTTTTGTTTGGCTTGTTTGTAGTTTTTAATTTCTCCCAAGTACGCTTTGTAATTAAAACACGTGTTAGATAAAAAAACAAACCAAGAAAAAGCAGTTAAGTTTGCCCTTGATCATAGAGACAACAAGTAATATCAATTTAATCAAAGTCAAGTGATTAGTTTCTGACAGTCAAATCTTGAAATGTTTATAAAGTGTCATCAACAGCCATAAAGCTATAAAAAGTCGGGAACAGGCAGGCCTCTAGTTGGTATACATGCAAAGTGCTGCCTCCTTGAAATTTTTGGCGAAAAGCTTCTGTCTGTCAAATTGACACACCCTGTTTTTCTTCCTTTTGGAATGTAATTTCGAGACAGTGAAAAACTTTAACTGGTTTTATGGGTTGTACCCATGTACAACTGTTTTGTAGTCTTTCGTGTTCCAACAGTCAAATGATAACGAAATTGAAATTAGTGTGATCCTTGGGAAAGCAACTTTCTTCTGATATAAAAGTAATACTTTTTCGTTTTTTATTTCTTAAGATAATTTTGCATGATCCATGAACAATCTCTTGTCAAAAGTGTCTAGAAACTATTTTAAGACCAATCAGGATTAGCGTGTTGAAACAAATAAAAAGGAGATAGTCAGTAGTTGAGTAGAGAAAAACGAAAAGAAGAATAAGAACTAGAACAGGAACAAGGAGAGAGAACGAGGATAGGAACAAGAACAAGAACAGGAAGAACACAGAATGTAAGAACCTAGAGTTCCCATGGGCAGCTACTTCACGACAAAAAAGAGCGACCTAGTAACCTCAAAAGCGTCTAAACGAGTGCTCTGCTCAAATCACAAAATTATAAGATATTACTTAAAAAATTAATTTTAACACACACTTACTTGAAAAGTTGTTTCTCGATTTTAGCACTTATGCCTCCCTCCTTTTGGTTTCCAAATAGAATGTCAAATTCCTGGCGTTTTGTCGCATAAGCAGCAAGCCTGTCAAAGAAACTTAAATCTTGAAAACAATATGAATTGGTTAAGAAAGCTTAAGTACTGTGAGTACCTAAGTTGCCGAACAAAATAACTTCCTTTTATGTTTTTGTTGACTGTATCCTCAAATATTATGAAAAGAGAAGGAGATGGACATCTCTTGTGTTAGCTACTGTTAGAGAAAAGATTTTATATTCACTATTATATACCACATGTGAGTCTGACAGTAGTGTTTGTGGCGCATTACTTAACCTGATATGGTATTTCTTTTCTCACAGCTACAAGTTGCACTTTTGTAGTTTCCGTTTTTCCTACACAGTGTATGAAGGCTCTAGAGCAGTTTACCAAAGAATTTAAAGTGATAATATACAACAGTATGATACAGATCTAGAGAAACTAAATGAAGCTGTCAAAACAGTACCCTGACAACAAAACTGTATTTACCTGAGCAATTTAGCAACTTTGGCATGACCAGCTTCCTCAGCAAGTTGCAATGGAGTTTTATCAGCTTCCCCCAAAGCTTTCAAGTCAGCTCCGTGTTTTAGCAAACACTTTGCTACTTTTAAATGGCCATTCAAAGCTGCAAGATGTAACGGTGTATTCTTCCACTCATCTGTTGAACAAATTTCACTTCCATGTTTCAACAACTCTGTTGCAATCTCGTGGTAGCCTCCCTTTGCAGCCCAGTGCAATGGAGTATAACCACACTCCCCAACAACTGACACCTCAGCTCCGTTATTCACCAGGAACTTCACCATCTTTAGAGCTCTTTTCTGACATGCAAGGTGCAAAGGAGTATTGTTTTCTTTATCTGCACAGTTGATTTTGGATAATGACAGTCTTTTAGCAAGATCAACGTTGTCTTCTGTTGCAGCATAGTGTAAGGCTGTGAACCTTTTCTCTTTTAGATCCCGACATTCATAGTTTTCAAAAAAACTTCCTGCTTGTACAGAAACAGGGTATTTCTCCGATGCATCTGAAGCCACCATGATTCCTCGACCTTGTGATAAACCTGAAAGCAAAACAAATACGGTAAATAACTTAGTGCATCATTATACTTGTAGTTCTCTGTCTTATCGTTTATACCATTCTGTAACTTGCTAAAAAAAGTTACGCGATATAACGTGGCACTGCGGTGAGATAGAAACGTCATTATGGGTAAAAATGCAGAGGCTGCCTCCCTAAAACGGGATCAACTGTATCTCCGGTATCCAGAGATGTATCAACGGGATCTTTTTACGTTAAATCCCCAAATCTGCATTCATTTCGTGTTGAGTTAAAAGCCAAAACGGCCTGAATTAAATGAAAGAACCAAACCCGCAGCCGAATAATGGATTCAGGATCGCTTGCGCAAAAAACTATCCTATGTTAAGGACAAAAAGTGGAATTAGGCTAAAAGCCAAAAAAAAATATTAATAAATTTATAACGAGCTGGGAAAATTACTTAACCGCGCTGAACGGAAATCGACGGGAAAACTTCTTCCTAGATCAGAGCAAAACTATTCTTATTTCATTGGTTGTTCTTTAAAAACACGTGACGTCACTTCGGCCTCATGCAATTAGCCTTCAGAAAACCTCAAAACAGCCTAAAATTAAACTCTCAACACGTCTTTGTCAACAAAACAAATGGAAAATAAACAAGTTTAAATGACTTGCATTCCTCCACAGAGTGTGCAGGGTTTTATTTATCAACAACTTTTGACAGGTTTTGGCACATTTTTTCGATCAGCATTTCTTGAGAACTTTCCATGCGCTAGCAGATTGACATTTTTACCTACATTTGAGTTTCATAACTGACAATTTTCAGCTGGTAAACCATAAGCTAAAATTGATCGTCATATTAATAGTTGAGAAAAAAAACAGGATGGACTTTTAAAGTGTTTCTAAAAAGAGTTATTTTTAGATAAAGATTTTAAACAAAATTTCGCACCCAAGAGGGTCAGTGTAGTTCTAACTATATTTTAATTTTACGTCCAAACTCCCCTAGGAGGAATAAATTAGCAGTAATGTTTGGAAAAAGAAAACTCGTTCACAAGCTGTTGAAATAAGGCTCATTAAAATAAGATCTCGAAAATGTTGGTAATTCTCCGCAACCAAAACATCAAATCAACTTAATATTAGAAACAATTATAAATACCTGATGATAAAGTTCATATTCAGTTCAAATAAACAAAAGGAGCTGCAATATGCAGTCTAATTCACTAATTAAGTATCCAACTGTTGACGATTATAACTAATAAATAGTTTTAATTCATAGTTAGTTTTATTTATCTCTTTATAAAATTGATTAAATAGCCAGCATTAAAAAATAATTAGTAAACTGGTAAAGAAAATATATGTCCTTTCCTTGAAGTTACTAATTCGTGAAAATGAGTTAACGCTAAAACTTTAAAAAACATGCAACCAAACAAAATTCCATTCCCCAGGGAACCAAGATGTTTTAAAACAATGTTATTGTCGACCTTTTCCATGAGAGAAGAGCCTAAAAGTTTGTATCGAGTTTATTCTAATCTTCCGGGCTCTAGCAGAATCGCTGCTTCTAAAGAAGAAAACACATTAACTGGAGAAAATTAAACCTTGGTGATATAGTTACAAACTTAACAGTGCCAGCTGAGAGTATTAGGGTCTTTGTTGGAACATTGCTTTAGTGTGTGTGCCCGTATTTAGGTTGACCGAGTACCAACCAACAAGTATTTTAGCATAAAAAGAGTCCTCCAACTAGATATCGTTTTAAGATCTGAACAACCAGTCGATCCTTCTTCTTTTCTAAAGAAAAAAAAATCGTACATATCACTTACATTCCAAGACGGCTCATGATTGTTTAGCAGAATTCAAAGTTATCCTTTTTTAGTGATTTCTTTAAGCGTGTGGTTCTTTGGGTTTCAATTTCATAACTCGCTTGAAAACGGAGTCGTTGCTAAATAAATCGTTTTTCTTTTTGATCATCAATGAACAAAAACGTTAATCAAAGAAAAAATATTTTGTGTTCGGACTTCAGCCCAATGAGATGTTTAAGTCTCGTCCGTACAAAAATGTAGAAGTTAAAAGACAAGAATGTCAAACTGCTACTTTTATCATGTAACAAAGACTCAGTCCTCCGAGCCTCCCTTTTAATCACTTTACAGATTACTTTGAAGGTAGTACCAGAGCAATTTGTTCTTCCTTGGACAGGGCACGTTTTAGTTTTAATAACAGCTGTATCATCAACATATTAATAAAGTTTGTTTTTTTTAAAGAACTAGTTGCACTTTTACCTACATTTGAATTTTCATAATAAACTGACAATCAAAATCCAATTTTCTGCTATCTTTCACAAACGTAAGTATAATTTTCTTTGTGTAAAATCTTTATTGTCTTTCCACATTAATTTTCTTTTTATTAAACATAGTTAGTTGTATAAAAATGAATTGCGTCCCTAATTCGCGTTGATTACAGTCGCGCGAGTTTCAATTACGTTACTTACACCAGGCATTAATTTCCTATATTAAGAATAAACGGTGTAATTAGGCTAAAAGCAAAAGGTATTTGTAAATTGGAAGACATTTTGCACGAGCAATTAATGCTTATTTTTCTGCTCGAAGTTCTTTCTTAAGCTTTTCACTAACGTAATCTAAATTGATTTTTGCAATTTTCTCGAAAATGAAGTGTCTCTCAAACATTTGGTTACTCAAAACAAAAATTTTGTACTTACAAGTAAAACGCAGATTTATAGCTATCGTGGGTACAGCGCTTGGAACTTGTTTTTACTTGCTCTCTCCTGAATCTTGCAAATAACCAATTTATTGCGTTAATACGGTCACAGATAAAGTTTTTAGAACAAGCTTGGAAATCGACGGGGCACTTTTTCTACTAACTGATTGGCCGCTTTAGTTTCTTGGCGACCAAATTTGTTTTGTTGTGGTTTGATGAGCGCGCTTGACCGGAAATAGTGTTTAGTGACAAAAGTTTTGGTCTTCTTCTCATAAACAAGTAATTAATCATATAACTTATGCCTTTGTACAACTGAATATTGGTTTCACTTCTGTTTTAACTCAAAGTTTTCAAATAGCTATCGTTGCTTTCCACGACTTGAGCAATTAGACGAGATTTTAACAAAAACATAAGGCGTATTTTAGGCCTCATGCGGACAGCGTACAGAAAACCTTGAAACTCTCAGCACGGCTCCCTCAACGAAACAAATGGAAATATAAACAAATGTATTTGACTTGCATTCCTCCACGGAGAGAGCAGAGTTATATTTACCAACAACTTTTGACAGGTTTTGGCACATTTTTCTGATTTACATTTTCTAAGAACCTACCAAACTAGCACACTTCGGTCACATTTTGACACATTATTGTTTGCGCTTTTACCCTCAATTGAGTTTCATAACTGATTTTCGCCAAGTTGATAAACTATAAGCTAAAATCGGCCGCATCTTTAAAAACTGATAAAAAAGGGATAGACTATAAATTGCAGTGTTTCTAAATAAGATTTTGTTTTAAGATCAAGTTCTAACCCAGCAATGTCGGTGTAGGTTTTTACCTTTACGTCCAAACTCCCCTAAAAGGAATAAAAAAGCAGTAACCTTTAAATCGCTTGTTTAGAAAAAGAAAATTGATCACAAATGGTTGACCCAATGCTCAACGGATATAAGATGTTGAAAGTGTTGGTAATTTTGCGCAACCAAAACATCAAAACAACTTAATATTAGAAACACTTATATATAGCTGATGACAAAGTTCGTATTCAAATTAAGCAAACAAAAGGAATTGCAATATGCAGCTTAACTTACTAATTAAGTATCCAACTGTTGACGATTACACCTAATAAATAGTTTTAACTCATAGTTAGTTTAATTTATCTCTTTATAAAATTGATTAGATAGCCAGCATTAAAAAATAATTAGTAAACTGGTAAAGAAAATATATGTCCTTTCCTTGAAGTTACTAACTCGTGAAAATGAGTTAACTCTAAAACTTTAAAAAACATGCAACCAAACAAAATTTCATTCCCCAGGGAACCGAGATGTTTTAAAACAATCTTATTGTCAAATTTTTCAATGAGAGAAGAGCCTAAGAGTTCGTAACTACCAACGTATCGAGTTTATTCTAATCTTCCTGGTTCTAGAAGTAATGCTGCTTCTATAGAGAAAGCACATTAACTGGAGAAAATTAAATGCTACCAAAGACACTAGATACCAAATCGTACCCTCATCTGCAAGACGTCTATTTCCCATTAGTTGATGTTACCTTTGCTCATATTCACCATAGTTAGTCGAGCGAGAATAACTATGTATTCACCAAGAAACCAAAGTCCTTGAGAACCAGAAGGGGCTGTACGGGCGCAAGTACCCTCTCGGTTGGTGCGTTTCTGGACCTTGCAGCAAGGTTAATTCTCGCAGAAGAGCTTCTATGTCAGTGGATTGCAACTATGGTTTGATTGAAAGGTTCTGGAAACTCGAGGGTTATGGTGCGTATGCCCTAAAGCCTGAATGCGAACCAATGTCAGTTGAGAACATGAGGGCTCAGAAGTTTATCAAGGAAACTACTCGCTTGACGAAAGATGGGCGTTATGAAGTTGGGGGAGGAACGATAATTCGTCTTTCCCTTGCGAGACAGACCTATAGCCGAGAAGAGAGCTGTGTCGTTGCTGTTGTCACGAAAAGGATGATGTTCGTGTTACATTTACCGGTATTATATAAACACCCAGTTACCAGTTGCGCGGAGCAGTGCCGTTACTGTGGTGAATGCAAAGACCGAAAACCAGATTGTTGGCTAGATCTTAGGTTGTTTGTAGTTAAATAACCGTACAATTGGTTATAAACGATAATTTCAAATACTTTAGCAAAAATTGGGGTCACAGAGATAGGTCTACAGAATTCTTGTTTGAATAAAGGAATCACTCTGGAGCATTTCCAATCATCTGGAAAAATGCCACAGGTAGTGGACCTGTTAAAAATGGTACAAAGAGAGTCGGCTACCAGGTCGGGACATTCCGTTATAAGTCTAATGCTTGAATTTTATCAAGACCAGTAGCTTTTTATTTACTCATTTGATATTAAGGAGAAAGTTTCCGAAATTTGTTGCTCTCAATTATTTGAAAGTTTTGTTTGACGTTTGAGGTACTCGAGGTGACCTGATGTTGTATCAATAATAGACCTGTATCTTACTTGCTACATAAGTCAGTTGCGATATAGTTGAAAAGTTGAGAGTTGAAGGTGCCGGTCAGCTCGCGAGAGCCGGTTACTGAACTCCAAATGGATTATGGTCTCTTTTATGGCGGAGCTTAGGGGTTTTCTGGAACTGAATTTGTTTACTTTCCGCCAAGTATTCCCCATATTACCTTCGTTCTCGCGAAAAGCAGTTGAAGTACTCTGTTTCAATTTGCGGTTTTTATTTGGCTGTTAACAAAATTCGATGTTTTTTTAAAAAATTTTAACCAATCTATGTGCTCCCTTGAGCGAATAACTTTAGTTTTGAGAATGTCTTTCTCATGAATGAGTATTTTTATGGTAGAATTTTTTCACGGAGATTTACTTCACAAACTCTTTTTATTCTTAACAAGGCATGTTTATCTTCAAATGTTTTTTCCATTTCTTCCATATTTCATTATGGTCTTGCAACCTTTCGAAACTATCCTAATTTCGCATAGAAATATCATGTCAAAAACTAGGAGATCAGAAATGTCCATTCCTCTGTGGGTGTCTGCAGAATATTCCCTACCGTGTGAAACAACTGATCATGAAGGTTTACGATATGCACATACTAAGCTGTGATCGCTGATTCCAATGTTCTCAACGCCGGAGCAAACGATTCATCGGGACAGTTTGTAAATATTACATCAATTAAAGTTGAAGTGATTCAGTGGTTCGAGTTGGTTCATTTATCAGCTGGTTAAGATCATAGATGTCTTCAACTTCCCTCAGTAGACGGGTGTTGTTATCCATTATCAGAAATCATACTACAGTTAAACTCTCTAAAAAGCAAATATTTTACTTGGGAAGTGACGAGGACACTCAAAAAGAAAAGAGAAACTCGGTTACGTCTCGTTTTCTCCCAACACTTTTCTCGTGTCCTCTTCACGTCCCGCGTGCTTTATTACTGTACGGAGCACGGTTAGTTTAGACTGTTCTATATGTTAAACAGAGAAATACTTCTAACTCACATAAAATTCATTTATACTCTAAAATAAAAAGTTATTATAAGCCTGGACGAAGTTTAGACGTTATTGAAAAAGAAAAACTCAGAAAGACTTTAACTAAATTAAGAGTAAGTAATAATATTCTTATGATTGAACAAGGACGATATCAAATTCCAAAATTATCCGGTGAACATCGATTTTGCGCAATATGTTTCGAAAATGCAAGACCTGTCAAGACTGACCAAAACTATGTATTTCATCCGCAAATACGCCTTTTAAGTTAACCTCGCTCTCTAAGAGGCGTACTCTGTAAGACTCGATCAATTCTCAAAGGTCGCAGCCCCGGTACCTCCCCGATTTGACTGAAATTTTGCATGCAGACTTGCTTTGGGGTCCTAACTACGGATTGGAAGTTTTTAAGTTCTAATTAATTTTAGTTTGTGAATTCTGAATATGGTCGGTTTTCGTCGGCCCAAAAGGGAGCCAATATGGCGGTTCAAAGGACATCTTGTCGGCGTTTCTTCCAGTGGCTTGCCATAGCCCTTCACCGAAAACTATTAATACCATTTTAAAGAACCATCTTTGTACTCATACTCTATGTCAAGCATTTCTCTGAAATAAATAATTGTACATCATCATCAAAAAATAGTGGAAGAAGACTGACAACGCGACTGGCGGACGAAACAAATAGTGACCGTTATAACGTGGCCGTATTAACGAGGTGGCCGTAAGGCGGGGTTCTACTGTAGCAAGATTAATAAAGTCGGAAACAACAAAATTTTCAGGAACAATTGAGAGACTGTGGATCTGTACCTTAAAGCGGGAGTTCACCAAACTTTTGCTGGATAAAGAACTTGAAAAAGATATTTGAATAAGAAAATATATGCCTCCGCCATAAGACCAGAACAGCGTTTCTTCTAGCTAATTGCTTTACAGATGCTTAGGGAGCTTTGTTGGTGTAACTTTTAACAACTTTTCAGTAAAATTTGCCGCCATTCACCATGCATGCATCACCACGTGTAAATAGTACAATTCATTTTTACCTTCGGTTTTCGCTTTGCTATTCTAAAAAATGACCAAACCAGCTTTCAATTTTGGGTTGTCCTTGGTTCGAAACCTTAACAACAATTCCTTTTCAGAAAAAAAACTAAATACTTACTTAATTAGAGTTTCTGGAGTTTATGACTTTTTGCCGACGTTTGTTTGTTTTGCTCGTCGCTGCGCGACTCGAGAGATATCGGTTCTTCTTGTGAAATTTAGCGTGGAATTCACGAGTCAGGCAATGGATTTACCTATAGAATACAATGATTTCAGATAAGATAAAGAAAAAAATGTGTTTTTTGATTTTCTGAACCGTTTGTATTATTTCCTGTCGTTTAATTTTCGTAATATAAGTGCATTAAGATTTTGAATACATGCAGAAAAAGAAACCCCAAGAAAGTTAATGCAAAAGGCACTGTACGAGAAATTTAGCGACCAATAAAAAAATCTCTTCCACCCACATTATCTTTTGACAAATCTGCAGTCAGTGATGTAGCTGATGCTTTCTTTAACGTACCCTTAAGTACAGTGGAATCCCGGTTTAACGATTTTCGGTTTAACGATATTCCCGGTATAACGATAAACATTCATTTTCCCGGCAAAAGTTATAGTAAAATGTATGGGGTAGAACCCCGGTTTAACGATCTTCGGTTTAACGATATTCCCGGTATAACGATAAGCATTCATTTCCCCGGCAAAAGTTATAGTAAAATGTATGGGGTAGAACCCCGGTTTAACGATAATCGATTTAACGATATTCCCGGTTTAACGATCGGGATTTTGTAACCCGAGAGCAAAATCTTTCCCGGTATACTGACGATAGAAACAACATGACAGACCACAGGAAATGCTGGTTTTATAACAAAACAAACTTTAATTAATAAACATCAATGCTTCTGTTAACAATCATTGTTCTTGCTTACACTCCAGCAGCGATAGATGCTGATTCGCTTTGGATCATTATTTATTTTGTGAATCATTTAATGTTACAAAGTATTAATTACAAATTTATCGATCAGTGAGCATAGAGTAAAAACGCGTACGTCACCTTTTTCCCGTTATAAAGATATTTTTAGAAATTTTCCCATTACATTGTTATACCAGGAATCTCGGTATAACGATATCCCGGTTTAACGATATAATTTTGGCGTCCCCTTGGCATATCGTTAAACCGAAATTCCACTGTACTTATCTTGCATTTTTACATCCAACTTGAGACTGACGGTTCTTGGAAATGCACTTTTGTTTGTTCGGCTCATAGCTCATATATGCAGTGGTTAGGGAAGAAGTCAGAACAATGGTATTTTTAAGGAACCCAATTTTGTCGGGGGAGTTGGTGGGTGGCGCCACATACCCCCTACCCCACCCCTCCCCACATTTTCAGAGCTCAATTTCTCAAAATCTGATTTAGGGGTATTGGTTGTCATTGTACTCTTCACAAAGAAGGCGTTGGTGCAAGCACTTTATCTATATCTATTTTTTTGAACCTGATATTTGCTCCAGAAATTCAGCAATTTTGAAAAATGGTGGGTGGCGGCACATAATACCCCACCCCCTAAATTGGGTTCCTAGGAAGTACCGTTGTTTCGACCTTTTCCCTTAATTATGAAAACATTGTTTGTGTCTTTGATCGTATTTTTCAGTAGTTGTTCTTTGAATATTCATGTTTGTAAACATTTTAGTTGGTTTAGAACTTTTTAAAACAAATTTACAAAATCCGAAACTTGGCATTGCCCGCCATTTTGGATTTTTGGAAGTGGTTGCAATGGTAACATAATTAATTTTTTTGATTTCAAGATGAGTTAGCCGATCATGTGCAACTACCGTGCTAAGTAAAATGTCATTATTCTTAACCGTTTGTAACAATTTGGTGTCGAGAGCTTTGCAGTCATTGACATTTCTTTTCTGTCGTAACCATGGAAACCAATAAAAGATCACAGGTTTAAACTAGATGAAAGATAATTGAACACTTATATATATTAATTACAAACGCAAGGTTTTTATTTCGATTTTACATCGATTAGATGAATATCCTTGAGGAACTTCGATTTTACACTTGGAAGTGTTGTTTCTGTGCTACGGTTGACATGGAAATAAATTAAATGCAACGTGACTACATTGAATTGGAAATTTACATGACACTTATTACACATACCAAGTTTCATGGCAATTGGTTGCATACTTTTGAAGTTAGCCGGGGGGTCCGATTGACCCCCCCCCTTCCTCATGCCCTTGTGTAACTTTATTTTCTTTTTCCATTCTAGTTTGTTTGGGAGGTGTATCCATAGAATGATGGTCTAAACTTGATTTGGATTATAACGCTTAGGCTAGCTTGAGTGTATGCGGGTGCAATTTGTATGCACAAAAATCTCGAATCTGCCTGTTTTGCCTACGAGAGACTACTCATTCAGAATCTACTGGGAAATGCAAAACAAAGAAAAACCACGCGTTTCAGGTGCCTTGTCTTGTAGTCTCCGACGTTCCTTTGCCACCCAGAAAATCATTAAATGTACCATGTGATCACTTGTTGCAAAAGGCCTATTAAAATAGATAAAATCAGTTCAAAGAAAATGTTTTAAAAACAAGTTTTGACTCTTCCCTCAACAGGAAAGTGTATAAGTCTTGGCTTCATTACTCAGAGTGTTTTCAGAAGTAAGTCTGTTGCAGGCATTTATATGTCAACAACCAAAATCATCTACGGTAAAGTCGATATAGATTACGAAAAAGATCTTGTTATGTTCGTTACCTCAACGCTGAGCAAGTTTTAAACTTGAAGTTAAAAGCTTTGAAAGCTGTCTTTCTATATACTAACGGGAAGTTGAAAAAGTTTCTAATTTCGAAACCTTGCACTCTAATATACAAATAATAGTTTTGACAACCAAAATGCACAACTCACGCGTTCAGCATAGGCCCTTCCCTCTTTTTTCGTACGCAGTTCCTTTAGAAATGAAAATTGCATATTTAGCTGGAAGAAATTGGATTATTGCAACTTAACAAGTTACACGGAGCCTGCTACGTTCAGTAATTTCTCTGTAATAATGCAAAACACGAAGGAACCCTGCTGTCAAAGGGAATCTCCTGGGCCGGGAGTGGAATGAACCATATAAACTCACCTGTAAATTAAACAAAATTGATAGCAGTTCACAAAAAATTTTGAACAAGTTTTGATTCATCGCTCTTCGAAACTAAATTTTGGCTTCATTGCTTAATGTTGTTATTAAGCATTACCGCACTAACTTTTAGTTCAAAATCAAAGTATTTACCATTATTGCCGATGGAATGTATGAGGAGTATTATATATACGCACTGATTTCAAAGAGCTTGCTTAGCATTGCGGCATTACATTTCTATAAGACTCCAAGCTATTTTTGTCTATCTTATATAGTCGTTTAATAATTATAATAATAATAATAATAATATAATAATAATAATAATAATAATAATAATAAAGAAGCTTATATAGCGCTCGTTCTGGAGTTCAGAGCGCTTTACAATTGTTTGACTAATTTAACTAAGTGTAGCATAAATGCCTATCTATGGTAATATTAGTAATTGAGATAGATGCCTATCTACGGTAATATTAATAGTAATAATAATCAAAAAGACTAATTTGAATAATGGAACTAATAACTAATAATTACAATAACTATAAACAACGGTGAGATAAAAAGAAAATAATTAGACTACATATTAAAGACTTGATTAAACAGATTAGTTTTTAGCTTGGATTTGAAAATGGCTGTAGATGACGCATTTCGAACATCGTTCGGGAGCTTGTTCCAAAGATAGGGGGCAATGTAACAAAAAGATCTGTTGCCATAGGTTTTTAAATTTGAATTGGGGACTTGCAAAAGATTCTTACTTGATGAGCGAAGTATCCTAGCTTGTTTATATGGTTGTAATTGGTCAGTAATATATTGAGGTGCAAGCTTGTTTAGACCCTTATAAGTTAGAAGTAATACTTTAGAAATAACGCGTTGTTTGATCGGTAGCCAGTGAAGTTCCTTTAAGATAGGTGTGATTCTGTCGTATTTACGAGTGCGAGTGATAAGGCGAGCAGCAGCATTCTGTACCCTTTGAATTTTATCCAGTAAGTATTGAGGAAGTCCAACCAAAAGTGAATTACAGTTGTTCAGCTTAGATGTAATGAAGGCGTGAACTAATGTTTCAGTGTCTTTCTGATTGAAGCATTTCTTGATTCGAGATAAATTGCGTAGATGAAAGAAGGCTGATTGACATAATTTCTGAATCTGGTGATCACGATTCATAACATCAATGTTTAGGTCGTTTAGGTGTGAATAGAAAATAGTTTTGACTTTATAAAATGCATAACTGGATTATTCGATGATTGTTACGCCTACTATACGTCAATTAATTTCTGCTAACAATGCAAAACAGGAAGGAACCCTTCTGTAAAAGGGAACTTCCGAAAGAATTCAACTGTAATGATCAAATTTAAACATTCGAACAAGACTTGACTCAGCGCTCGGTGAGAAAATAAGTTTGGATTCATAGCTAAGTGTTCTTTTTAAGTAGGCACTCAGTTTAGTTCAATATCAAAACTATACTTAAATTTCTGTTTGATGTTTTGCTTTTGTTTAAATAAATGTCCTCGTCTTTGCCTGATTGAAGTCAAGTGTCGTAATTGTGTCTGTTGATAAAACTGTGTACATAAAACGTTCGAAACGCTTATACAATGCAGTTAACTTTATGGTAATAGCGAGTATAAGGAAAATTAAAGGGAGCAATCTGACGCTCAGATTTATCAGCCTCCGTTACAGACGTCTTTTGTGGTTCCAGTTCCCCTCAAACGACAACAATGATCGAACGAACTCGAAGCACTTTCCGCCATTTTGATTTACTAACATCTAAATGTATGATTAGCTCCACGATTTACAGAGCCTCGCTCTGATTGGTTGACCCAAAATCGGTCTCGAGTGCACAATCGTTGTTGTAGGAGGGGGATTTGGAATCACAAAAGATGTCTACAACGGAGGCTACAGATTCATAAGGTAGATAATTCTGAATGTGCGAGGAGTATTACAGCTAGCTAGACGTATGTAGGTCCTGGTGAAATGATACTTAAAATTCCTTTATTTTTGGTCGAAGATTTGGGTTACATGAACTTGTGGCGCACGTTACGCGACCTAGAAACTTAGTAAAAACCGACAAAAGCAGCACTGAAGTTTCTTCTCAATTCTTAATTAACCCTATTCAGACAGGGCTGGGAGGGGTGGGAGGGATTCTAATGCCACTCAAATTTTGAAAATCTGCCATTGTTACACAGGGGAAAGAAATGCCTATGGTAATCTTGGTAACTATTATGAAATGCATTTGACTATTGCAAAGCAGAATGAAACAAACCAATGGAGGGCAACGCATATGGTAATCTTGGTTAATTTTATCAGTTACTGGGACAGTTTGAGGAAGTCAAAAAAACATTATGATGTTCTTTTGGTTATCGCCATCTGTGCGATTCAGATTACATTGGCTTCACAACCCGGCACCTACATAAACCTGTTAATGAGCACATCTCTCGAACGACATCGGTTGGGCGACATTTAACAACAGAACATGGGATCACAAATTAAACCGGACATTAGTCATTCATTTATAGTTTTGAAAAAGTGTAAAGACAAAATTCAGTTGTCTTGTTTATGAAACGCTGTTTATCCGTGAACATCAGCCAACTCTAAACAAACAATCGGACTCCATTCGGGCTAAAGTTTGATTCTTTGTTCTATATTGTAACACCTTCGCAGTTGTTTTTGTATATAAAAGAACAATGTTGTTTTCAAATGTGGAAATATGATTAGAAGCACAGCAGCCGTATACTTGAAGAAGAACGCATCGGGAAAAGGGACGCAATGTACTCGAATTAACGAGCTATGGAGGGTAGGAAGTTACTTAAAAGAACATGAACATAATGAGAGGGTAACGCTAAGTGAGTGTCTTTATCGAGTGCGAACTGTTGGCCAGTTAATGATAAGATAAAGTTGTTAACATTTTTTTAAGGATAAAGTCGGGTTCATATATTGAGTTGCAACGCATGCAAATAAAGTTTTGAAGTTTGAAGGTAGAGTATACCATGGATTCAGAGTCGTCAAAAACGTTGTTAACAGTATAAATCAAAGAGTAAATTGATTTTAACGAAGACAAAGTTTGAAAACATGATTTTTGAAGTCAAAATTTAGTTTAAAACTAGAGCGTTCTGAAGTAACAAAGTTTCATTAACGTCTTTTCTTCTTTTTTGAACGGGAGACAAAAATCGAGTAAGGGTAACCAACTGCTAGTCTTTCCTCAGCAAAACACAATTCTTTGACATGCGCAGTCAGCGACAGCTTTGTGACCGCCCGCCAAGCCATGGAGGCCCACTTGATCCCATGTTAGAAAAACACGGCTGCCTCTGAAGCCGAGAAACCTTCAGCGATTTTGTGAGCTTTTCCCCTTGTATCTAGCTAATACAGTGGCCCACAAGTGTCGTGGCAAAATTTAGAACACGGCTCCCCAAATCTTACAACATTTTCATTGCTGATATCACGACAAAAGTTTGTGAACACCACGGCAAAAGTTTGTAAACATCGAGGCAAAAGTTTGAGAACATCGCGGTAAAAGTTTGAAAATCACACGGCCCCTCAAAAAATGTCACGGCAAAAATTGGTTGACAGCACCTAAAAATATAGAGAAACTGAGTCTGACAAAAATGTGGCAACGGTGGCTAGTTGTTTGTCTGCTTTTTCTTTGCGGAAGGGAATTACCGTACTTCAGTGACACGTCATGTTTAATCAGGGGAACAAGATAAAGGGCAAGTTTTTGTTGTTTTAGAAATCTAAACGGATTTGTCGTAAATTTCTTGTTAGACTTTTCTATTTACAAACTTTGTTATAAATGAGTGAAAAAGTACTATTAACATGAAAGAATTTGCCTTCAAGGAACGGTTAGATCTTATTATTTGCAAACAAACCCTTCTAGATACCACTTTTGGTTTTCATGAAAGCCACGAGCGCGCGGCTTCGCGAAAGAATTAGGAAGTCGTGTCACATGGAATCAGCAATGCATATTTCAGTTTCTTTCGATTAAACTTTCTAAATCAAATTTAGCCATTGTGGTATCGCTGCTCTATTGCTTTCCAACCTTTTCCCTATGCAATTAAAGTCTGTTGTTACACCGTGGTTATACTTGATCTTTTTCTTTGTGACTGTGGTGCCTGCTACCCAACTAGGTATGGCGGAAAAAGATTCAAAACGCAAAAGAATAGTACGAAAAAGAAACCTTGCTGCATTAGGCAATGTCTCCTGAATTTTTCGAACAACAATGACTTTGTGGAAATGAGTCGAACAAATAGAGTCAATGGGTTTAACTGTTTGCTCAGAATGAACAAAATGTGGCTTTTAACTCAAATTTGCATTTAATTTCAAACAATATAACCGAGGAGAGGCCTGATACACTATTTTAGTTCAAAAACCGAAATATTTATAATTTGGCCGAAGCTTTTTATTTATTCGTCAACACCTAATTGGGTTAAATCAACCAAAATGCATGAGTTCATTTGCAAGCATCTTTTTTAAAATATAGTTCACAAAATAGAAACTGAAATTTTTGTTTTTAAGCAGTTTTTAATTTTAGACACAAGAATGAAATATAGGGATTGTCAATTTTTTGTAAATCTCTTTTCTTTTTGACTTAAAACGGAAACAACGTTTAGAACGCTAGTCATTTTATCAAGTATTCGAGGGACTGCATTTCTCTTCGTTGATTCTTGTGGTAAGTTTTTCAAAAAACTTTCTAATTTCTAGCCCTTGGTACAATTTTATATCATGTACAACATTCAACCTCTAATGTAAATACCAACATATACAAAGGTTTTGTTTATTGTCATAATCTGTAAGTTTTTGCCGAAGCTTGACTCTTCATTTTCTTTGGCCCATTTTCCAAGTCGACTACCCCAAGTTTTTCAAGCATTCTTTTGCAGCATTTTGCTTATGAACAGTATTTAACCAAAAACTAAACTAATTACAGTATTGGTTCGAGGTTACTTGTCGTTATGAAACAAAATGTTGTACAGTTAAAAATAACAATTTAGTTCAATTCGCGATCGCGCCAATGAAATGCTTGGTTTGAAACACATTATAAACTCGAAAACGTTTTTGCCATTGCAAACGGTTTTATCAATGGTTGGGTTTCATCAGTTTTTCTATAACGTTGTTATCTTACATTCAAAAACATTGAAAATCCTGCATAATTCTTTAACTAATACGCTGTGACGTATGACCGGGGAATGAAGTAATGGAAAGGAGTGCTGGAAAACAAGCCGAGATGAAACTCTGGCCTGATTGGTCACTGATTATTACGTCACCTTGACATATAGGGGCTTAAGTTCAAACGTGCACGAAACATTTTAGTTTCTTGTAGTCATCGTGTTATTCAGTGGCAACAAATTTGTCTCAAAATCTCCTAGACACGTAACACCAAGGCCGGAGCACGTTCTCATTAAACTTTTGCTAAAATAAAAATAAAATTTTCGTTTTATTTTACACTTGATTAACGATATAAATTATTTTAGTAATAGTTGATTTAGTTCATTAAAATGATATTTGGAAATAGTAATAAACAAATGAAACTAATTTATTAGATTACCATTTACAATTTAAAAGTACTTATTTTTGAACCGTAGGAGATTTGAGTGGTCGCCTAAAAGAAAAATATGTACCATACCCAGTGACTCCATCACATTCGGAGGCAACGCATTCAGTCAGCTCGCATACTGAAAATGAAAAAAATTGTGCATGCAACCTAAAACAATTGAATGTTGTTCGCTGATATTGGAGGGTTTCAGACTGTGTAACTACCAGAGGGCTTTTAAAATTGGGATAACAATTTTTGAAAAGAATTTTTTTCAAAAACGTCGAAGTCGCCTTATGTTACAGGGGTTCCCCCCCTCCCGGCCTGGGGCTCTGAAAAGCCTTTTCCGGTGTTCTAACACAACAATTTCTGTCAAAATTCCCGGCGGTAAGTTTGATTGCAGCTTTTGGGTTTCTGTTCTTAACAAAATTTTTTGTTTGCTCACGAAACATCAGATGACCGGTTCACAAGCTAAAAATTCTTGATGTTATTTGATATTTCTTGCAGTTTCTTCAGTTTTTCGGGAAATGTACATCAGAGTTTTAAGTATTCTGAAACTCGTTTACTTGTGTTTGAATTTGACAAAAATACAACAACTCGATTCCAAAGCAGGTTTCATTCATTGTTCTTATTCAGTCAACTGTTATTTGATTGTTGATTCTTTGTTTAAAGTCCCGAGTGTGTTTGAATTTGAAAAGCTGGTTTGTTAACATACGTCAATTGAAATCCGCCTATAAGCGGCGGCCTGATTCGAGCTGGTGTAACGCAAAATTAAAGGTGTAAATTGTCTGCCTGGTCGAACCAACACTCGAAGCTTTCTTAAATTGTTGTGTTTACAGGCTTAAGAATTAGTTTTCTATCAAAGACAATACATAAGTTTTACTCGAATCTGAGGTCTGCCGGTCTAGTCTACTAGAAAGTATTTTAAAAAAGTTGCATTTAAGTTGAATCACTATTATAAGTACATCTTTTGATTCACACAACATCTTTTAATTAAGGTACATCAAATTAAACACATCAAACAGAACTGAAAAAATGTAAATGCAAACGCGCGAGTGCAAGTTTCGTTTTCTGACGTGAGTCATTTCTTGGTTTTCCTTTTTGATTTTGAAAATAAAACAAACACTCAAACCAACAAAATTACACAGGAACCGAAACCAGTGTAATCCGTTTATCAAACGTCAGTGTTATTTTCAGTTTTGAAAAGAAAACTATAACATGCACAAAACTCGCAGTTTGAAGTAGTTTTCAATCAATACTGTCGGCAGAGGCAAGTCTGTTGCAGGCATTTGTAGTTTAAGAATCAAAATATTCAAAGTTGAGATGTGTTTTTTCTTTAATCAATTTTCAAACGTCCTTGTTTTTACATAATAGACGACAGATAGCATAAAATTAAGCTGTCTAGTGTTCTCTGTCACTTATGTTGCAGAACAGAACCAGTGCATCAACGTGTTTCCACGATTAAATGGTTTAATTTTATTCACGTACTTATACTATGTTAGAACTTCACTGCTGAGACCTTTTAGTTTAAGATTATCCGTATTTGAAAAGCAGTGTTTCTGGTTAATAACTTAGAGAAGTAGGAAAGTCTATATACAAAGCTATATACATATCACATTCAAACCCTAATACAAATACTAATAAAGTAAATGGGAAATGTGAGGAAAACACAACAGCATTTACGTGTATGTTAGGCAGATTCATGAAGTAGAAAACTTTGAACATGAATATTTATGTGTCAGGGGTATTACATGGTGTTATCCAAAGAGTTCTAAAGAGCTGTTCTTTAGCGTTGCAACCTTATAGTTTTATAAGTGTGCAACTCACTCATGTTTATCTTATGTTGATCGGCGGGGTCGTTCAGGTGTGAATAGAAATTAGAAGATAGTTTTTACTTAGTTTTTTTTATATCAAAAACTATTTCCCGGATTTTTTTTGCGCGTTAGCACAGGCTTTACCCTCTTTTTCGTCGTACGTAGTTTCTTCAGAAACGAATACTCGTTTATTTTTTTTTTTTGCCTAAAAATTTTGATAGCTTCGAACTCTTTAAAGGTTGTAGTGCCTGCTACACAACCTGGAAGTTCAATAAAATCTGACAATAACACTAACAGCGAAATTTCTTTTCAGTATTTTGTTAATAAATCATGATCAGCTTGACACTGTGAGAAAGATTTATGAAAATCGGTCAATTTCTCGTTGGTTTCCCCAAATGCACATTGCGCATTAATTACTTGGTTTTAATCTATTTAAACTTGCAAGAAAATAATTATCAATAATCAAAATTTTGTTCAAGCTTATCTTTCGCAACTGCATAAATTGCGTACCAAACCGCGAAGATCGCATCATAACCTTATTAATTTTTATTAAGTTATATATTCAAGTTTTTTTACTTGTTAAGTCATCTTACACTGCTTATCAGTCGAAAGTTCTTAACAACTGCGCCACGCTGGGCTGTCACTTTCTTCATTACAAACTGCATGTACATGTATTTGTACAATATCGATCCAACATTCCCGACGGCTACGGTACAGTTACAAAATGAGCAAGCGAAAGTTCTTCAAATAATGCAAATGTTCACGGGGCGAAAAAAGAAACGTTGATAGAAGCTAAGTTAAAGGTTACGGTGAAGCTTCTAAACCTTTTACGGCTGACGTATGTCAGCATGGAAGCACGGTTCATTTCGTAAACTTCTCCGTTCCTTTTAGTAATAGGTAATTGTTGGCGATACTAGTACTCATGAGAAACACACAATTGCATGGATTGCAGCAACTCAAAATGTACTTGGCAGCGAAACCATATGCATGTCGCTATCTGTTTTCTTCGATTCAGAAACGCTTAGAATAGCGGACTGTGGCAGTCAGATTCAAAAGAAGACCTTTTTTCGGTCTCCAAACGGTTCTTTGGCCTTCATAAGTTTTTTCTTTCACTGGCGAGCGTTAGCGAGAATCTGATTAGATTTAGTATTTCAGGCCTTTGCTTCTCTTGTTCAAACCAGGAATCACGGTTTGTGTCTGCAAAAGCTTTTTTTTTTAAAACGTCTTTGAAGGCACTTTTCGTTTTCTTTTTTTGGTGGAAAGACACACACTTGGATTTTTCTTAGAACTTGGGAAAACTTTTTTTGCAAAGAATGCGTTATGGACAATGTGAACAACTCACTCAACGAGCTATAGATAAAATTAAATTACATCTGAGGTTTCAACTCAGTTCTGAAATACTTTGTTCAGCCTTATTGAAAAAGTTTTGCAATACATTTGTAAATGAAAAAGAATTTGTTCTCGTACAAAAATTCAGAGATTGGATTCACAAAATATAATCAAGGTTTATACGAGACCCGTCATTCTAGCTTTGAAATGAACAGTTGACAGCTGTAATATTATACCCTAAGGGGGAAACTATGAACACTTTTTCTAACACTGTATAAACATTAAGAAAAAATATTCCCGGGAATTATTTTGAAATTAAAATTATTTGGAGAATATCTCAAAATATTTTAAAGATAATAAAACAATATTTTCACGAACACTTTGTAATTCTAGATCTAATCTACTATTATCTATCTTTTCAATTACATAAAAATCGAAAAAATGACAGAATGCTGCTTTCTTCGTATTCAGTAACCTTAAGAACAAGTCTAAGAGCAATTTTTACCCCTTTTAAATAAAGATTAGTAGAATAAATCGCATTAAAACACTTTACAGGCTAGAGCATCGTTTTCATGCTAAAATTCTGTAGGCTTCACATTACCCCCCTAATTATTCCTTTCCTCACCGCTTTGTTAATGCCTCCATATGAAAAAAAAGCTCAATGTATGTTCATCCTTAATTGTGCAAAATTTCATGCTTGTATTCTCCAATATCTAAAATATTTCTTTTACCGTTACCGTTATTTTTTTATTAGTAGTATCATCGTTTAGCTGTCATTGTTAGTCGTCAATCACTATTTAAAAGGTAAATGTGATATCAGTGTATTGTGTGGAGTGGGCACAAATTGGAGTTGTATGTAGTATAATTACAAAGAAATTCTCCGCCTAGAAAATGCCCGCCTCGTGGTTAAACCATTTTCCTTTTGGGCTCAAAGGTCCAAAAGTGTGCCTGCGCACTAGAAAATCGATATGAAAGAAATTTTTTTGAATCTTTTAATTTAATTCTCACATTAACCCCTTGACCACAACTTTTCTGTCGAGTAAGTGAGTGAATGTGTTGAGCCTATTAGTGACTTCACTTTACTCCTAAACTTATGTGCAAGTCAGTTTCAACCGCGAGCATCCCCCGGCCGGGCAAACCCCGGGCACTTGATAGAAGAAGAGTCCTAGCTAGGGGGCCGGGCATTTGGCAGTTAGCAGCGTCCCGTTCCCCGAGCATTTGCAAACAACAAAAAACTGGCCTCGAGCTCGTGTTTCCGACAGCGCTCAGAAGTCAAGAGTTTCAAAAATCAGTCTTTTTGGAATAAAAAGAATATTATCGACCAAAAAATACCTATAATAAACAAGAAAACCATTTGCTTTGTCTTTGTCTGGTGGGAGCTAGTGTCTCATTTCGTGACCCTATAAATAGTTCACTACTAGACCATATGGTTGCTCATTTTCGAGTTACGATTATATAGTATATAGGCCAGAAGAAGAAGGAACAAAAAGCAACCGCTATACCTGATACGTTTGGTGGAGAGTAAAGCACAATGTTCTGTTTAGTTTCTGTTTCCGCTGTTTAATGAAGTTCTATTGAGCCGAAACATGTATCATGTTTATTAAAAATTGGCGACTAATATTTTTGTATATCGGTCTAGTGGACTGGGGGGCCGGGCATTTGACCATCATAGTAGGAACGGGGAGCTGGGCGTTTGCCCACGAAAATTGCCCGCTGAGCCGGGCATTTGACAAGTTTTTTTTCAAATGCCCGAAGTTTGCCCGGCGGGATGCTCGCAGCTGGAATTGGCTGGCACATTAAGCGATGATTAACGTAAAGGAACGTCAAACAGACACTACTCTCTGTATAGAGTGAGCCCATCTAACTTCTTCAATTTGTCTTTCTCAGACAGATGACAAAACGTTCAGCATGGAATAGACAAAAAAATAAACTAATATGGAGCCTGATGTGCAAAGAACATTTCTTAGAGCAACATTTGGTTTAGCGAGGTCTGGAAGATTGAACTTGAAATGGGAAGGAGGAATAATCTTGTACAAAGAATGCAGTATTATGGCGGCAAGCCTTAATGACGCCGAAACGTGGGTTTTTGCACAATTAGAATTAGCTAGCACGTTTTTCGATCTCCTAGAAATAAACAAAGCCCTCAAGATCTACCGATCACTTCTACCAAAACTTGAAAACACGGGACTAAAAAGCTTAGAAGGGAGTATTCTTCGACGCCTTGGTAAATGTTATCAGTCACTCGGGCAGTATGCTGAAGCAAGAAAGCATCATGAAATGCATCTGAATATTACAAAGCAGACTGGGGACAAAGAAGGGCAAGGAATTGCCTATGGTAATCTTGGTATCTGTAATGAAGCACTCGGACAGTATGCTGAAGCCAAAAAGCATAGTGAAAAGCGTCTGAGTATTGCAAAACAGACTGGAAACAAAGAATTGGAAGGAAACGCTTATGGTAGTCTTGGCTTATTTTATCGTGCACTAGGACAGTATGATAAAGCCGTAAAGCATCATGAAATGCATCTGAATATTGCAAAACAGACTGGAGACAAAAAAGGGGAAGGACTTGCCTATGTTTGTCTTGGTGCCTGTTATCGTGCACTCGGACAGAATGATAAAGCCATAAAGTATCTTGAAATGCATCTGAATATTGCAAAACAGACTGGAAACAAAAAAGTGGAAGGATTTGCCTATGGTTATCTTGGTCTCTGTTGTCAGTCACTCAAACGCTATGCTGAAGCCAAAACGCATCATGAAATGTATCGGAACATTGCAAAACAAAAAGGAGACAAAAAAGGGGAAGGTAACGCCTGTGGTAATCTTGGTATCTGTTATCAGTCACTCGGACAGTATCGTGAAGCCAAAAAGCATCTTGAAAAGCATCTGAAACTTACAATAGAGATTGGGGACAAATCAGGGGAAGGAAAAGCCCATTGTAATCTTGGTAGCTTTTACCGTATACTGGGACAGTATCATGAGGCCAAAAAGCATCATGAAAAGCATCTGAATATAGCAAAGCAAAATAGAAACAAAGCAGATGAAGGAACGGCCTATCGTAATCTTGGTAACTGTTATCTGTCACTTGGACAGTACGCGGAAGCCAAAAAGTATCACGAAATGCATTTGATTATTGCAAAACAGAATGGAGACAAGGCAGGAGAAGGAAGCGCCTATGGTAATCTTGGTAACTGTTATCAATCACTGGGACAGTATGATGAGGCCAAAAAGCATCATAAAATGCATTTAGATATTGCGAAGCAGATTGGAGACAGAGCAGGGGAAGGAAAAGCCTATGGTAGTCTTGGTAGCTGTTATCAGTCACTGGGACAGTATGATGAGACCAAAAAGCATCATAAAATGTATTTAGATATTGCGAAGCAGATTGGAGACAGAGCAGGGGAAGGAAAAGCCTATGGTAGTCTTGGTAGCTGTTATCAGTCACTCGGACAGTATAAGAAAGCCAAAAAGTATCATGAAATGCATTTGATTATTGCAAAGCAAACTGGAGACAGAGCAGGGGAAGGAATTGCCTATGGAAATCTTGGTAACTGTTATCAGTCATTCGGAAAGTATGCTGAAGCTAAAAAGCATCATGAAAAGCATTTAGATATTGCGAAACAGATTGGAGACATAGCAGGGGAAGGAGGTACCTACGGTAGTCTTGGTGTCTATTACCTGTCAGTCGGACAGTATGTTGAAGCCAAAAAGCTTCATGAAATGCATTTGATTATTGCGAAGCAGATTGGAGACAAAAAAGGCGAAGGAAGTGCCTTAGGTTGTCTTGGTATCTGTTATCAGTTACTCGGACAGTACTCTGAAGCCAAATTGTATCAGGAAATGCATTTAGATATTGCAAAACAGATTGGAGACAAAGCAGGGGAAGGAAGAGCCTGCGGTCACCTTGGTAACTGTTATCTGTCACTTGGACAGTACGCGGAAGCCAAAAAATATTATGAAATGCATTTGATTATTGCAAAGCTTATTGGAGACAAAAAAGGGGAAGGTAGCGCCTATGGTGGTCTTGGTAACTGTTACCTTGCACTCGGACAATATGATGAAGCTTTAAAGTTTTGTAAATCCTGCCTTGAGACTGTAGGACAGACTGGAGATAGAAGGCATGGTGGCCTTACCTGTTACATGATGGGTCGTTGTTATTATGATCTCCAGCAATTTGATGAAGCAGTAACTATACTGAAAACTTGCTTGCAATTTTTTGAGGAGATTTTTCAAAACTCACCTCCAGAGGACGACCAAAGAATATCGGTTCGAGAAACATTTTCCGATTGTTATCAGTTATTGGTTGATTGCTTCAATAACCTAGAAAATTCAGACCAAGCCCTGATATTTTCAGAAAAAGGTCGAGCACAAGCTCTAACCAACCTCATGCGCTTGAAATATTCGCTTAACTGTGACAACACCAGTACCTACTCGTTGGATGTTACTGGTATACGCCAATTAGTATTTTCACTGCAAAGTTCTGTTCTCTATCTAACAGTAAGCAACGACTGCATCTATACCTGGGCTATTCAGGTTAGTGGTTGTATACACTTTAAGAAATGTACGATTAAAAGGCAGGAGGAGGGCCGCATTTCAAAGAAAATAACTGCGCAGATAAACGAATTAATTTCTAAATTTCGCAATTCTTATTTTCCTAAAGAATGCGAGGATCGTTCCCTGTTCCCTGAAGAAGAAACTGAATGGCGTCACGAGGAAATGATCTTCCAAAGTTGCCCTTCGATTGTAACAACAAGTATAGAATCAAACGAAAAATCTAAATCAAATGGACACGCAACCTATTCCTCGCAAGCAGCCGACCCTTTTCGAAATGTGTTCGCGGAAGGCACAGAAAACACAGAAAACAGTGTTTTAAAAGATTTGTATCAAATAATCATAGAGCCTGTTCAACACCTTGTTGAAGGGAAAGAAGTTGTCATTATTCCTGATGGTCCGCTTCATTTTGTTCCGTTTGCAGCTTTGTTGGACGAAGATGGAAAGTATTTTGCAGAGTCTGTACGTGTACGACTTTTTCCATCACTAACTACAGCAAAGTTGATTTTAGAGAATGAAATGAATTCAGGCGATCGGTTGAAGCCATTGATTGTTGGAGATCCTGACGCTGGCTCGTTGCAAAGGTTACCATGTGCAAACAAGGAAGCACGAATGATTGCTAAGCTGCTGAACATCGAGCCTCTTATCGGAAAGGAGGCGACTAAAGAGAAAGTACTCACGAGTGTTGAAAATGCGTACTTGATCCATATTGCAGCCCATGGAAACATGGAGAGGGGAGAAATTCTCCTCGCTAAAAGCCACGTTGACACCAACTCCTCAAGGCAGCCCAAGAAAGAAGACAATATGTTTTTGATGGGTGATCTTGAGCACAAACGGCTGAAGGCAAAACTGGTCGTCCTAAGTTGTTGCCATAGTGCTCGTGGTAAAATCACTGCCGATGGAGTAGTTGGCATCGCTCGGGCGTTTCTAGGAGCCGGTGCAAGGTCTGTTCTGGTGGCACTTTGGGCCATTGACGACGGTGCCACTTTGTATTTCATGAGAGAGTTTTACAAACACCTCTCGCAGGGGGAGACAGCAGGTGAATCGCTCAACAAAGCCATGGTAGCCATGAGAGCGTCTGGAAAATACAACGATCCTCGACACTGGGCACCGTTCGTACACATTGGAGATGATGTGAAAATATGTTAAGCAATTACTCTTGAAAGTTGAAACTGAACAAAGTTTTTTTCACTAACTGAATTGAGAATCAAAGTCAGGAATTTTACTAGTACAGTGCCACTTTTGTAAGTTATCATGGTATCCGTTTTTGAAGTTTTGAGTGTCGCCTAAAGCTTCTTTTGCGTAGTTAATCTAAATCGAGTATTGGACTGATGTTAGTTCGCCATTACAAGGACCGCCCAAGTAACACGAAAGTTCACATATTTACTAGCAATTGCCAGTTTTGCACACGAGAGTTTAAAAGTTTAGTTTCTAATGTTGTTTGTCACGTCCTTGAGATATTTTTTCAACACTTATATCTTCAGTGATCACTGACCAAGCGTTGGCACGTTTATTCTGAAAGATTCTTGCATTGGTTCTAAACTTAATATTGAACTCAATTATGACTGTAGAACCTGAGTCCTATCGCCTTGATTAGCATAAGCCAGATAAAACCCGGTTGCGTTTTTAACGTGCATATTGAACTTTTTTTGTGAATACACTGTTAAACTAGGTATAGAGAATGCTATCATTTTCTAGCGCCTTGATCAAAGTGTTTGCATGCAGGACCTCGTTCAACACACATAAAGTCGCTAGTACCGCTGCCGGTAATTTAAGAACACAAAATTTTAAAATCTGCGCTTTATTTTTTAACTCAACTCTGCCCTGACTAGAACCAGAGAAACCATAGAAAAGAAAATTGTTTGGTGGTGGGAGAAGGGGGAGGCCATGTTTGTTCGAAATTGGCATGTTTTTCATTTATTACCAAACTTTAATACACTAATTTTTCCGTGTGTTCACGACGTTTAACTGTTTTTGAGAAGGGGGAGGCCATGATTGTTCGAAATTGGCATATTTTTCCATTTATTACCAAACTTTAATACACTAATTTTTCCGTGTGTTCACGACGTTTAACTGTTTTTGCAATAATTTGAAAACAGATTTAAAAATCGAAAACATTTTGAAAAACCCAAGATGGCAATTTTTTTGAAGGCGTAAATTTTTTTCCCTTAGCATGGGATTTGCTGTACTACAAAAGAGTCAATTTTTTAGGCTTTGTCTGTTTTTGTTGTCACTATGAAGCAAATAAAACCGTTTTACCTTTATTTTTGCGTGGAAATATTTAATAAGGAGTTGCAGTAAATTTTGTGTTACGGCTGGTTTCGCATAACGGCAAAAAAGGTTGTTAATTAGGGATGCACTGACCTTTGGAGAATTTTGAGAAATATTTATTGCACTAGCTCATTTTTGTGTTTTTTTTTCGTATATGCTATTTTTGAAATAAGTTCTGACTTGCTTGTACGACTAGAAAGCAACCCCTCCCCTCGTCCACGAGCATCCACAAGTGCGATGTCTTGGAGAGGGGTTGGAACGCCAATTTGATATTCTTTAAAATTATCTTTATCAAAGGGCAAGAAACACCAACATACAGAATATAGAGGATTGCCACTTTCCCTGCGCGCTACTCTCAAGAGGTCTGGGACTGATGCTTGAACCTCCGGGGAGATAGACTGTGACAATATTTATATTTATTTATTTATAATAAATAAATACCCATAATATCATAATACCCTGCCACGATGCATTAACTAATTACGTAATCTCAACGGAGCTGTTTGCTGTAAAAGTAAGGATTTCCTGTCAAAGAAATAAGATTCAATCGTCAAAATCCGAATTCAAAATGCATTTGTTTTTCTGGAAACTTGTACCAAATTGTTTTTAGACCTTTACACTTAGGGAAGCTTTTCTTGTTAATTTGGTTAGCCCTATTAATCGGCTAAACCCTATCTTACCCGGGCTTTTATGGCGTTGCAGAACCTGGGGGGGGGGAGGGCATTGGGTCCCCCCTCCATATTTCCCTTATACTTCACCCTAAATTAATGAAACTTGGCACAACTGTCGATTGTGCTGAACTCTACTTTATTTTAGTGATTAAAGTTCTTAACTAAATATGACGTCATCTTTTCTATTTTAACTGCCCAAATTTAACGTCTTTGGGATTAATCTTTCTTCCTCATAAAAATACTTATATATGGACTTTAATTTTATATATTTTCAATGTCAACCTTCAATAGGATATATATATACAAAT
>JAOBAT010004572.1:0-10723 GCA_026413305.1 Hydrozoanthus tunicans
TATTCACAGAGGACGAACGCATAACGATCCCCGTAAGTTCAGAACATTTTTCTCTTTGCCTTTATTTTGTTTATTTTGTGTTTTTTTGTTTATTTTTTTTTGTTTTCAAAGAGATTCCTTTGATTCCGCTATTGATTCCGTTGATTCCGTCGATTCCATGAATTCGATAAGCCGAGTAAAAAGATAGTCAAATCTGGCATAGTAAATTTTATTTCATTTCATTCAGATAACGCTTGTGGATACCCAGTGGTTTAACTGTTGTCATACTTTACCCGTTATTGATTCAATACACCTTTAAACATTAATTTCATGGACAGTCACATCAGACACATATACAAACCCCGTTCAAACTTTATCAGTAGTAGTCACACGATTTACAATACAGTGTTTAACTCTTGACAGTCTGATTATGCACAGTGACACTCCACTTGCCCCGCTACATAGCAACTGTAAAGAAAACAAAATATATTAACACCGTACCACGGAGATCTCAAATTGAGCATTTCGAACAAGATGGCGGCCGTACATTTTACCACAATGCAATGCGAACCTTATACCGCTAAAAGAAACTCTGGAAGGTAGCAGTTGGTAAAACCCTTGTACTAACAACACCGTATGTGTCAAAGTTGATGTTTACAGATTCTCTTTTTGCGTTTTTGTGGGCAATTTTACATGTTGGTGCGCTAGGAATTGTGGGTAATTGTATAACCATCTCAGTCAATGCGTGGATTGGGGTTGGTTTATAGCATTTTCATTGCTATACAAACAGACTACGCTAAATTACCTCATCAGCGAGGATTTTTACGTCTCAAAATATTCATTCCATGAGAATTTTCTTTCCCAGTTCAAAAACAAAACATTGACGGTCTAAGGGTTCGTTTGTTTTGACCTAGGCTTTGTGCGGAGTAGGAAAACATGGAACATAAACTTGTTCAATTCGTGTGTCCTGTTTTTCCTGCGAAGTTACGAATAAAATTTTTGACAGTAACAAAAATCCTTTGAATTTCAAATTTAGAATGGATGTTTAATTTCATCGCCCTGACAATCTGGAAGAAATTTGAAATTTTTAGGCTTAATGAGTAGGCCGAAACGAACGCACCTTAAGGTTGCATGACTTTACCCCGTTCTCTTTCAGTTTCCTGTTTGACAATTTAAAGATATTTTGAATTCTGAGTGCTAAGGGCGTCTAACAAGTGTTACCTTCTAGTTAGTCGCGAAGCATGCTGGGTAATGCAATATCTCTACGTATGATACAAAGTACTTGATGTTCAGGTACTGCTGAGTTGTTAAACTTGAAAATATGTATATACTTACGATTTCACACCACCGGAGCTGCAACAAGTCTGGCAAACATCTGCTGCAATGCACTGGTCTAAATTGAAATTAACAAGTGTGATAAAGACTAAAGTGCTGCAATTAACTTTGTTGAAAATATCAACTTTGCAGGGAAAATCGTGTCATTTTTTTTTTCATTTAATTTCTTTATTTGCCATTTTTACATTTACTGACATAAAAGGTGAAAGGGAAATGTCGAGAACGACTGATAGGGCGCGAGAAGTTTTTTTATAACAGTCAGTCTTCATATTTTATACCTATTTGATACTGTCAAAAAATAGATGGAAAGATATGACAAGATGACATTAATATAAAGGTTTGATCAATATTTTGAAGTTAGATGTAGCCTGATCATGAGTTTTTTGATAAATGAAGAATGTTTCACTTATAGCTTTATGCAGTAAAAGTGAACTTTATTAAAATCTAAAGAAATGCAGCTTCAAAGCCGAGCCGTCCAACCAGCTGTATTTCTTTTCTTATCACACAGCAACCAGTTACAAGATTTATGTTCTCCTTAATATTTGTTTCACAGGTCAGTACAAAAGTATGGAACTCAAAAAGTTGATCAAAAGTTTAAAACTCATACTTCTTTCAAAGATCTCCTGAACCCCCCCCCCCCCCCACCTCTTTCTAAATAGTCAGACTAACAGGCGTGATTTTGCTTATTTACAGTTGATGAGAGCTCAGAATGTAATCATTTTACTTGCTAATTGAGCCCTAGCCCGTTTGGTTTTGAGCTTAGTGTTCGTGTCGGTGTGTTTGTTTTGAAAGTAGTTAAGGTTATTCCCTAGTTAATTTTGCATTGTGCATCCTTAGGGAAGAGGTCAAAACAACGGTCCACCCTAGGGACCCAATTTTTTGGGGGGGGGGTATTAGCCGCCACCCACTACCTTTTTTCAAAAAAGGTGAATTTCAGGAGCAAATATCAAGGTTAATAAAATAGATGTTGATAAAGTGCTTGCACCAACGCCTTTTTGTGTTTCTTTATAAATGGAGTTCGCGCTTGCATACCCTCCCCCCCCCCTCCCCCACAGGCGGCGAAGGTTCACTTTTTTGTTGACCAACTGCTTGAAAAAGCAACATAATTCTCTTTGCAACCTGCGTGCAGACACCAGTCTTCGCTCGGTTATCATTGAACGGGAATTTAAGAGGCCATGCGTATACGTAGACTACCTCTTTGTTTTTCTAAGTTTATTTTAAAGATAAAAACTATGAATAATACCCACTTTTTTAAGGTTGTTTTTGCTTTGCCTGTTTTACATTTTAGTCTCAGAACGCTAAAAGAACTCTACGCAGCAAGAAAAACCTTAGCAGATATTTTCAGTCTAACGAATGGTGTTCTCCCGTAAGAAAAAAATATGGCATATTAATCTAGTGTCTGAAGTATTACTACCTTGCTCTCCTAATCGCTTTGGCTGAAGGTGCACCACTGGAAGGGATTGCAAAGAGCCTTATATTAATCATAATTAACGGGGGACGCAGATTGGGGGTTGGGAAGGGGGTAGGGGAGGGTTGGAAGGGAAGGCTAAGCGTGTTTGTTCTATTGTCAACCAAACATTATGTCTTCAATCTTAAAAACACAAAACCACGGCATTTTCATAAATTTATCTGAGAACACCAGGTCCTAAAACTAAAGGTTTTAAAGTTGAAAGATAAGAATTAAGATATCGTTTAGTGAACAAAAATTATAAATAAGAATAAGTTGTGAAAGAACTGCCATACCTGAGTCCCATGTAGGCCAGGAAGAGAATCTACCCATCGGACGGTAATCAGCTTTAGTCACGCATGTGCGATTAGAAAAAAAGAAAACGGTTTAGTTACTAAGAAGCATCACATTATATGAAAGATTTGATCGTATATTATGGTTATTATGCCGTAAACTAAAATTTGTACTACGACTAGCAAAGGTTGTCAAAACTAAAATGTCATATTTCAAAAGCAACAACAAAAACATTATATTGCTTTATAATTTAAAACTAGTAAATACTCCCCTGCTCTGTCGGTAGAAACAAATGCGAAACAATGGGAAGGTTGAGGTGTGGTAGCAAAAATTAGCTTAGCTTAACCAAGTTGTTCCCGGCCTTTCATTGTCATAAACTTCTAATTTCGCCTAGTCGGTCATTTGAGCAAGATAGCAATGTTGCGCAATTAAATGATTTAAAGTGCATGTGAGGGCAATCATCTCGCTAAACATATAAAAACTCAAGTTGGTGAGTAGTTTCCGCTGATACTGATAACTACCACACCCAGTAATCTTTGCTAAAGTCAGCCAAAAATCATTCCCAGCGATACCTGTGTCGAATCGGCCCATCGGTCGGTGGCCACCTGCAAAGCAAAGGAAATTACATCAGTTTATCTTTGTTCCATTGTTGTTACGCTTACTAGACTTGTGTTGTTTGTTCTAAGGTTTAGTTTCTCTAGTGAATGTTTACTTTGACGTTCTGATTTCCTTAGGATGATGTTCTACAGTGGAATTTCGATTTAACGATCAATGACAATGTCCTTGGTCCCGGTAAAACTACAGTAGAGTGTATGAAAAAAATCTCTCGATTTAACGATACTTGATTTATCGATATTCTCAATATAACAATCGAAATTCCTTGTCTCAAAAAATTGCTAGTACTTAGATACTCGCTAAAGTTAGCGCTAAAATTAAGGTTTTCCCCCCTCCCCTCTGGCTGCGTAATATGAACTGTCGCGCAAAGCGAGCAAAAACAATAAGATGTCAAAGTAACTACTCTCAGACAGATTATTGATTCCAGAAAGTCTTACCTGAGGAGTAGAACCTCCCCATTGGGCGGTATTCCTCATCTGCAAGAGAAATGATACAGTTAACGTTAAAAAAAACGGTTATTTTACTCTCCATCTAGATTATCTTGCGTGTTGAAGTTTTTTCATCACAAGAAAAACCTGAAGAACCTGCGTTTAATTATCTACACTTGTTTAACTTTAAGTTTCATTGAAGGTATCACCAATGGAAGTGAAATAGCACGTCAAACAGATTTTTTTTTTTGATAAGCAACACTGTTTAGATACGTTATAGTGGCAGCCTCGTATTACCCCCACCCCTCCCCCCTTCTCTGTGATCCGAACTACCCACACCTAGTTTAAAGCAAACCTACCTATTGTGTCAAATCTTCCCATTGGCCGGTAGTCAACTATGGGATGGAAAAGAAAATATCTTTATCCCCAGCCGTTTATTCAATTAATAATAAATTTCAATTGATTTAATTCAGTTCATTTAACACTATGTCTTCTATGTTGGGTGGCAAAAGGTACACTTGGAATCTTAAAGGAAAAATCTATAGGATATGTATAAGACCTATCATGACATACGGATCGGAAACGTGGATGGTAAGACCCATTGGAGAAGATATTTTGAGAAGAGCGGAAACTTAAGACGTATGGTTCGGAAGATATGTGGTGTGAAGTTAGCTGATAAAATAAACACAAGAGAACTGGTAGAAAGGTTAGGACTGAAGAAGACTGAAGTTGTTAGTCAAGGAAGCTTGTGATGGTTGAGCCATTTGAGAAAGGATGATGACGAGTGTGTGAAACAGGCATGGAGTTTCGAGATTGAAGGTAGAGGAGGAAGAGGAAGACCAAAGATGAGTTGGAAAAGAAAGATGGAAAGAGAATGTCACAGGGTTGGTCTGAGCTTTGAGGACGCAAGTGGTCGAGTTATGTGGAAAGGTTACAGAGGAGGATGAATAGATTGAGTTGCCGGAACTACTGCAAACGATCTCTAAGATATAGTAAAATTGGTGCCAATTCTCGATGAAATATTGAATACGATTTTGTAAGAATTTTTCTTTTCAATAGTAATTTAATAATATTCGGTAATTTATTCAAAAATATTGTTTTCTTTTTTCTTCTTTTAGAATAATTTATAATCTCTATACTTTTGCTACCTGCCTTAGACTAGCCTTTGCTAACTGCGGTAGCAAAAATCTATTGTAATTTATTCATGAAATTGAAAAATAACATTGTTGTTGTTGTTACACAAGGTCATGGAGGGAAAGTCAGTGACTCCTTGAATAATGGAAAAACTTCTGACTTTAATAAAATGATGATGATGATTTTTCAATTCAGTTTATTTTACCATTGGTTTTATTGCCTCATTTTCAACCAGGGGGTCGGACAAAAGCAGAAGATTTACGCCAAACGGTGGTTTTTCAGCGCAAATGCTATTAGTTCTGCAGGATGACGTCATAGCGTACAACGTGGCGTCTTAACTCGTAAACAAGCATAGATAATATCTACTAATTAAGTTACTGAGTAATAAATAAAATGACAAGCCTTTACGCCGAGTATTGAGTGTTAAGTTACTTCCTTCTGAATGTTAAGGGGGGTTAACAGGTAAGGATACTGGGTAAAAAGTTGGGAGGGAGATTATTGGGGAAATTAATAAGGACAGCACCAACTACAGCTTTCGTTTGGAGACAGTTTGCCAAATATTAATTTCAAAATTTGTTTTCAGACTTTCTCTATAGCCCTCAGAACTCAAATTTCTCCTTAATACTATACCAGCTAAAACCAGCCAAAAAATTATGAAAACGTTCAAGGTGCTTCGAAGTGATTATAATGCTACTTCTAACTTGATACTGAAAACCAAGATTTTTATTTTATTTGCAAGTGCAAAAAGAAGAGAAGGAGGGAGGAGGGAGGGGGGGACGGGTGTGGTGGTTTGTTTTGAAATGCCGTGCCTTACCGGAAACCATCTTCTTCTCTAGGTTGTCCCAAAACCTTCCCATTGGCCGAGACATGACTGCAGAGTGGAAGATGCTTAATTTTACAGGATTGATTGAAAAACAACTCGTTACTGGCAAATTAACACCACTTCTCTTGCATGCAAGTATCAGTTTTCAAGATTGATTAGATTTTTCTTCGCTGCTCTATCAAGTAATGTATGTAATTACTAGCGGTTAGATTTGAAATATAGCTTTTAAATTGTCGCCGCTATTCTTTCTTTTTTTGTAGCTGTGGCAAGTAATCATGTTATTTAATCGCTGACCAAGCTTCATTGTTTATACAGTTCTTCTTGGGAAGTACATTTATAGATTATAAAATAAAAAAGCTTTGTTTACAAAAATCACCGTTCTTCATACAAGTGTCCGCTGGATTGGAATGGAAAAGGAGTGAATAGCTTCCATTCGTTCTAAATTCACTTGAAAAATTTATGTGCTATGAAACTGGCTTGATTGTTTTGGACGCGATGCTTACCCGAATCTCTTTTTTCGGATTCATCCCAGAATCTTCCCATTGGACGAGACTTGGATGAATCTTTTGAGGCAATTGATAGTTAAAATTGACAAAGCTTAAAATACGGTACAAGCAAACACGTGACTTTGATTTAAAGCTTAACAACACACGTACAGCAGACAAATAATAGGCGGAAATCGGCCCTCCATTTTTTCTGTAATTTGCCTTCAATTGAAATTTTACATGGGCATTAACAAATTATCCATAGCAACTAGTTCGTCACGCAAGCAAAAACCAAAATGTCGTGCTTACATTTTGAAAGAACTGGAAAATATAATTTGTCTGCTACATATTATTAAAAGGCTATCGAATAAGGTCCGAGTCAGATTTCGAAAAAGATCACACATCTTTTGGCCTAATTCGAATTAATTGCCCGACAGCTGTGAAACAACCTCACTAAAATCGGGTGTGGGTATTTTCTGTGTCTACTTGAGTTTGTTTTGACAAATTGCAATCAAATTTCCACACTTTGTACCCAACTTCAACAGGGTCAAGCAACACGCACCGTATATCCCTTCCCTGAAATTTGTTAATTTTCTCCCACCCTCTCCTCTCCCGTTGCGAACTGTAAGTACACAAAGTTCACATTGAAAATGAGAAATGAAATTCCAAGACCTAAATTCCATAACATTTTTATGCCTAAAAGCCATTTTCCATGACCAAAACAAACCCAAAATAATCTACTCCAAAAAAAAACAGAAAACAAATAATCTATTCTGAAAGAAACCAAGCTGCTTACACTTCAATCCAATTCTAAACTGAAAGGCAGCGTAACGTTCTTGGATTTAGAGTAAAACACTTAATTTAAAACATAATGTTTAATATTTAAAGCGAATTCATTTTTCCAATCATGACTTTTTCATGCCTGGAAAATGCATTTTCAAACTCCATGCCTTTCATGACCGTGTGAGCCCTTGTACAGTTGATGAGAAATCACTTGAAATTAATCTTGAAGCAACCTTTGTAGTTCCGTTTGCATGTGCATTTAAAGTTTATATTTGTACAAACTCGTGTTTACCTGCAGCGTTCCTTCTTACTATTTTGGCATCCCAGAATCTTCCCACTGGGCGCTTTGAAGCTATCAGTATGAACAAAAAGTTGTTAGTATCTGTATGTTAGTATAACGGTCTGAATTTGGCATTATTTAAAGGAGGATTTGGTCCAATTGCGTTTTTATTTCAAGGAGGGATTATAGCTAAGATTTTGGGGATAGTAACTACAGGAGTATGGAGGGAGATGATGCTTCATTTTTTGAGCAGTTTATTGAACAAAGGAAAGGGTTTGAGATGTTTAAAGTTTGTAAACTGTTGATGGTGGTATCATCAAAAATATCACTAGTTGGAATCAACATAACTGGTTATGTAAATTATTAATCCAGTCTGCTACCTATTTTCTAACACTTCTAGATCTATCGGTTGATCTTCACCTCCAATTTACCAGTGATGTAACACGGTTTTAGTTTGTTTGTATTTTGATTTACCTGAATCTCTCTTTGTTTCTGAATCGTACCAAAATCTTCCCATTGGTCGTGATTTTTCTGAAAAAAGTTCATGAATAAAAATCAAGCCAAATCTAACTAGTCCGTTTGTTAGCTATGCCTCGATGACGAAGCCCAACAAGGCGAAAAAAGCTGTCCACACGGCTGCTAACACTCAGCCTCCAACTGTTTTTAGGGTCAAGTAGAGGCTTTGGTTCCTTCTGACCCGTATTTCGTAAGTTATTAATCCAGTCTGCTACCTATTTTCTAACACTTCTAGTTCTATTGGTTGATCCTCATCCGCCAATCTACCATTGATGTTACACAGTTTTGATTATTTTTCTATTTTGATTTACCTGAATCTCTCTTTGTTTCTGAATCGTACCAAAATCTTCCCATTGGTCGTGATTTTTCTGTAAAAAATTCATGAATAAGAATCAGGCCAAATCAAACTAGTCCGTTTGTTAGCTATGCCTCAATGACGAAGCCCAACAAGGCGGAAAAAGCTGTCCATATACGGCTGATAACACTCAGGCTCCAACTATTTTTAGGGTCAAGTAGAGGCTTTGGCTCCTTCTGACCCGTATTTCCTTAGTACCACTTTAGACTGGCTGTCTTCAAATCATTAGCAAGTATCATTAACACTACAGGCAAATTTCTATCACCGGCAAAATTTCTACAAGCGTGAAATGTTGAGTTCTAAAGTCATTAAAATCTATCCAGTTAATTTTGTTTTATATGTTGTTAAAGGCTGGAAGAGCCATGTTCTCAAAGGAAGACTTTATGACCGGACCAAATCTTACACTGGAAGCTATTAGTTGTGAACTAACTTTATTTCTGTTTTCTTACCTTTTCCATCCCGTTTTTTGTTTGAGTCGTCCCAAAATCTTCCCATTGGTCGTGATTTGTCTGAAGATCAGAGTGAAACAACCGGCACTGTTAGATCTGCAAGGATCTTTACGAAAAAGAGAAAGATGCAGAGCAACAAGAGGTTGAAGGGAGACTCTGGGTAGTTTTCACTCACTCTAACCAATCAGTGCCCTTACAATTCAATATAATAACCGTTATCCTTATAACCTAATTTCCATCACTATCTATTATACAATTATTGTTATCACTAGTACTACCATCACTATCACCATAACCATGACTATCAGCATTAACACCACCATTACCACAGCCATCAGCCATTACCGTCACCATCAACATGCACTAACATAGTTCCCGATAATCGGTCAGGTTATATACCTAGACTTTCACTCAACAAAAATGAGCACTGTAATTGGTTAGTTCTTATTCACGTGCCCCTGATCAAATTCAAATGTACCCCGACTAATCCCTCGGGATACAATTGCGCAATTGTTCCCCGCGCGCCGAACACGTCACCAAAAAAAAACCTCAATAAAAGGGAAAGTTTAAATATATAACAAAGCACTTAATCAATTGTCCCTGGGGAAACAAATTGGAGCTCTCGGCAAAACCAAACTAACTGTTTCCATGGGACCATTCATTAAGTTTATACATATTCTCGGTTAAGTCAATTTGGCAAGCGTTTATAAGAAAAATCAAAGAGAACAAAAGAGGTTATGATGCACTGTGTGTCCACCTTTGATGGAGTTAACCCTAATAGATCCTTTTCCACATTTTTGTGAAAACGGACTAAGATTCTTCATTCCAGGCTGAATACACAGATAAGAACGTTTCTAAAGGGTATCAACTTTCATAGAGAAGTTCATGACAGCGACATACCTGCACCGTCCTTGGTTGATGATTCATCATTAAATCTTCCAAGCGGACGCGATTTTTTCGCTATGAAAATTTGAAGTAGTATTCAAAATCGTTAAGCTAAAAGGAAATGAATGGTAAAGACAGATATAAAGTTTTAAAACGAGTTAAAGATAAAGGAAAAATCAAGCCACAGGAAATGCCAGATCAACTAAGGACTGGATGCGCGTTTTATTTCAGATTTGCTTCTCCTATACTTTTTAAGTTGGAGAAACTTTTAAAACAGACCAAAATGTCTTAACTAGAGATTCATTATGTAGGTTCTTCTTTAAGTATGGCTCGGTTTTTCTCGTATCATACACTGCTTATGGAGATCGAGTGCTTTTTGTAGTAGTTTCCAAACTGTTTAGACTGTTACAACTGCGCACCCTTGATTCCCATATAGCACCATTGTCGCTGAACTACATGTCTGGCTGTTTATATACCATCTCTGTGCGTTTTGAAGCATTACCGTATCTTAATATCAATCGCAAGAACTGCTACGAACTGTTGAAAATCATCCAAAAAAAGATGGATGGCTGTGTTTGTTAATTTTTACCTCATAATTTTACAAACCTCACATAAAGACACACTACGCAACATTGCATGCGACGTTTCGCGCAATATATTGATTATATTACATGGCCGCGCGGAGTGAACGAGTGAATTCGTAATTAAGTGCAGTTTTAGATTTACTTGAGCATGAATTATGAGGAAACTGTGAAAACATTACTACCATTTCCCATAATACAACCAATTCTAATTTAACCAAGCAGCATAATTTTTCTAATTTTGACAATATTACTATTACTAATACTAATACTAATACTAATACTAATACTAATACTAATACTAATACTAATACTAATACTAACACTAACACTA
>JAOBAT010004583.1:0-10722 GCA_026413305.1 Hydrozoanthus tunicans
GCCATTTAATAAAAATCTTAATAACCTCGTTTTGCTCGGTCTGTCCGGGAGAATATTTTGCCCTCGGTCTTTCGTACGAACCTCGCTTTCGCACAAATTCTCCCGGACAGACCTCGCTCTCGGTTATTAAGATTTTTTTTATTGATTTTATCACCTTGTAGCTTTATTAACTTCGTTCTGTTAAGCTTTTCCGTAAATACATCACTTTACCTATAATTTACATGTAAGATAACCAAAGGCTCCTGACTTTAAAGATTTTTATCATGAGATCATTTTTACTAACTTTAAAGTTATGACTTTACCTGGATACTCTGCTTTTAAAGTCCCCATTAAGCTTAAATTTTTACTTTTCGGATTAAAACTGTCATCTGTGAACTCAAATTCGAAAAACTGAAGAAAGTTTCCACGTCTAAGTATGCTTTTAAATCAAAAAAAGATCGGAATGTAAATTTTGACCGAGCAAGGCCAGGGACTGGTAACACGTAACAAAGCAGCAGTGAGTTATGTGATTTGTGTTTTAAAAAAATCATTTATGTCAAAAATTGTCATAAAATTTTTGTTTCAAACAATTTCAAGGGAAGGATTCATTGATTAAAGTTATAACAATGTGACTATTGTAACCACAATTGAAATGTTTGAGATAAAAAAGATTGTCTCTGCTTCATGCCTCGTGCTACGTCATATGCCCCGTGTTACGTCATCTTTGCGCACTTCAAGTCTAAAAAATGTAACAGAAACGGCGAGAAAGGGTTTTTATTTTCGAAAATTACTGTTATTTAAGGCTTCTACTTTTCATCTGGAACTTAAAAAAGATAAGCTTGATAGGGGCTTTAAGCTAAAAGGTTACCGATAACTGTGTTAATAATGTTTTTGTTGATTGGATAAATATAGACTGGCTGTATCTATATTTCGAAGTTTATTACATGTTAAAAACAATTTGTGTTATGCTGCCTCGTGGCAATGAGTTAACGAAACGGAGGATTATCAAAGAAATTTTGGTAAAAATTAACCAAAAATACTTGTTTAAATCTTTGCTTCAAAGATTTTCCGGTTTCTACTAAGAAATGCTAGCACTAGTAATGAATAAACAAAAGAACACAAAAGAACAAGAAAAGTCCCACTAATTAGGCAGATTTTTTGTTTAATAATCTTTTAAAGAGTTTTAATTGCCTATCTCGGGCGATCAGTGTAAGATACATTGAAATATGACACACTTATATTCTGATCTGTTAAAGAATTATTTCACAAATTTCCGGATGCACGCACTGCTGCCTTTCAGAAGTGTATAATTTAAAATAAAGTAATAATGAGAAATTTTGTGAAATAATTTTTTGCAGATCAGATTACAGGCTTTAGATACCGTTTTTCTTTTCTTGCTGATTAAAAAGTAACGCGAAATTTTACCATTAAATTTATTAGGTTTGGACACACCAACCCTAGCATTAGGGAATTGACACTCGATGAGAGACAGCCGGATTGGGTTGACATGCTTGTCAGGTTCAGACTTGCAGGATTACAACCAGAAGGTAAAGTTCGGTATTCATGTTCGAGCAATTCCTTTTGTTCAAGGGTATTCTTTTTTATTTAGTGGCTGTTAACCCTTTCAGCCCTAAGGCATTTGTCAACATCTAAATTCTCCTTACAGTAAACAAAAGAAAACAAGCTGGTTAGTGCTGAGAATATGAAATTTGATCATCCACTAAAAACTCTTGAAGATGAATTAAGAAATTCTCCCAAACTTCTCATAGGAATACTATGGACTTCATTTGGGAGAATTTACAAACCCATCTTAGGGATAAAGGGTTAAACTTTCCAATGAGCTAACTTGAAGGTGCACTCTGCCTCTCCCAAGACCCCTGTTTTTTTATGTGAAATTGTTTGAGTGGTTAAGGTTAATTGTTTTTGAACAAATAGGAATTGCTTAAAGATGTTTGCGGAAATCTGTAAGAAGTTAGCAGTACCCATTTCAATTCAACGTTTTCAGTTAACTGAGCCTTGTAGTCGGTTCGTATGGCTAACGTCCTCGTAAGATGCTGTTAAGAAGGGTCAAAAATTTCCCTGAACTTAAAAGAAAACTAAAGTAAGAAAAACAAGTGTTTTTTCCCACATCCATCAATTTGTTTAGTATTTTAAAAATAGAAATGTTAAGTGTTTTAACCATTTTCACAGCAAAAATGACCAATTTAGGTCGGCGTTTCATTTCTTGAAAAGAAACAGAACAGAACAGAGACACCTGTTAGCGGTTACTTAGGACGTCAGTGGTGGAGATAAATAGGCAAGGCACATTCGATAGGCTTCTTTGAGTTGTATACAGAATATTGGAATATTGTAAACATTTCCCCACCACTGTCAAAAACAACTGCTGACAAGGTTTCGGCGACTGCCCGTAAGTTGCCCGGTGCTTCATGCCAACCAACAAGAAAAAGGAAAAAGGAACTTAATAAATTAGCTTAACATAATTTGTTATTTCAAATTAGCTTCAAATGTTTATTTTTTACTTCAGTTCCTTTTTAAAGGGCAAAATGAAAACTTTAAGAGCAATTGAGTAGAACGACAAGTAGAACTAATTGCTTGGTTTTAGATTCTGCCAGGGTTTACGAAGTTAGTCTGTCGAATTCACGAAATGTGCTGCAGCTTGAACGCCCCTCAGTGTCCGCAATGTTGAAGGCTGGTCGGGTGATTATGGCTCTTTCCACGTTGATTTACGGACGAGGGTCGTTATCGCAGGTACAGTAGTTTTTGTCGTTTGAATTTTGATTTATCCTTTGGAGGGGTTGGCGCAGTAGTAAGATCTCTGCTTCCCATTCCTGAGGTCCCCTACTCCGTTTCCCCGGCACCAATCAATTTATTTTTTTTTATTGATCAACTTTCGAAAGTCTATCAAGTGATCGATCTTTCCTATAGCTGAGTTCGTAGTAAATAATGTCGTAATATTTGACAACTAATTTTCCAAATATGAGGTGAAGGAAGTGGAATATACGCTGTTGAGAGTTTATTTTGCCATTAGAAAGAAAATTAAAATGAAATAAACATAAACTTTGTCGACATATTCTTTGAATCAATTACAGGCCGTTGTTCCACCCGGAAACCCCCTCGAGGACCCTATTTGGCAAGTGCCTGAGCCCCTACTGAGAGAGGCCCTTGTTGCTCACCCCAAGCTTATGTCAGCGCTTTTTCCTCAAACCACCAGCGTGGATGGCATGGAGCGACAGGACATCACTGTTTACCACTTGTTACAGGTACAAACCAGTCATGTGGGTGTTGTAGCACAAACGATTGAACAAAAATAAGAGCATAAAAAGAACTAATAGTGAACAGTGGTACAAGTAACCATGTCTATCAGGTTCAAGGGGTTGATCTTCTCTCCTACGTTTTCTGCAGTTTCTTGTCTTTCTGTCCTTTTCACAAGCTTCTGGCAATCCAGCCCTCATCTCTCTTTCGTTTTCTGCAGTTTCTTGTCTTTCTGTCCTTTTCACGAGCTTTGCGCAGTCAGGCCCTCTTCTCTCCTACTTATTCTGCAGTTCCTAGTCTTCCTGTCCTCTTAATGAGCTTTTGGCTGTCCACCCCTCCTCTCTCCTACGTTTTCTTCAAATCCATGTCTTTCTGTTTTATTCACGAGCTTTTGGCAGTCCAGCCCGATATTCAGTTGAAGACGATAGGACAATCGAACGCTTGAGAGGAGGAGAGGAAGAAACTAGAGAAAACGTCGGAGAGAAGGCCAGCCGATAGAACTTGACAAAACCTATCACGATGGCCTAGATTAAGGCTATTAATTTAGTTATGAAATCTGCCTTTTAACGAGAATGTAACTTTGAGTTTTTTCTTATAAGCTTTTTTTTCGTACTTTTAAGATAGTTTCATCCCATTGTAGACGGCCGCATACTGTACCTTTAATTTTTTTTAGTTTGTTCAATAACCCTATATTGAAAACATAGAGAGCGAACTTCTTCTTTGGGAAATCATAAATCAAAGGAAACTAGAGCTCTTTTAGTTTATCCTAGATTTGGATTCTGGCCTTCCAAATTTTGTTTCCCTGATTGGTTATGGTGGACGACAAAAGAAAGGTTATTTACGCATTCTTTGCTAAAACGTTTCGCTCTTTTCATTATCCTGCAGGGAAATTCGCCCTTTGAGATTTCGCGAGTGTTCAATTGGCAGTCCACGAATGAACTCACTGGAAAAGCAGGTGAGTTGACAACATGTTGGTGGAATCGAGCAAATGCTTAAGAAATTATATGGAATTTTTTTGTGCAACCTTTGCACGGTTCTCATTTAAACCGCTAATTTGAGGAAATTAATGTTTGTTATAAACCCCTGGAAAAGCCCTGGAAATTTTTCATTAAGTATCTTATTGAAAAAACTAGATTTCCCAAATGATGCACATGTATTGTTTTTCGTTTCAAGTAACAACTATGACTTAAAACTGCATTTTTGCATGTCGTTATTTTAAGTACAATAAATACAAATTTTCATGACATTAATTACTAAAACGTTGTTTAAACAGGTGTTTTAAACGTTAATATTTTCATTCTTGGTTTAAAAAGTCCTGGAAAAGCCCTGGAATAAATAAAAACATAACCCTGGAAAACGTTGGGTTTTTTAAGTTCTGAAGGTGTACGAACACTGCAAACGAGACTCGTGAAACGCACAAAGAAGAGAGGTGATCGTAACACTAATACTACGGCTTTAATTCCAAAGTCATCGTCAGAATGAAAAAAATTGATCATTACAAAGAAGAAGGCGACCTATATATTTATCCACAATTCCTAGCGCATAAACGTCTAAAGTTGCCATTAAAAACGCAGAGAGAGAAACTTCCAACCTAAAATTCATCATCAGAGTGAAAAAAATTGATCATTACAAAGAAGAAGGCGACCTATATATTTATCCACAATTCCTAGCGCATAAACGTCTAAAGTTGCCATTAAAAACGCAGAGAGAGAAACTTCCAACCTAAAATTCATCATCAGAGTGAAAAAAATTGATCATTACAAAGAAGAAGGCGACCTATACATTTATCCACAATTCCTAGCGCATAAACGTCTAAAGTTGCCATTAAAAACGCAGAGAGAGAAACTTCCAACCTAAAATTCATCATCAGAGTGAAAAAAATTGATCATTACAAAGAAGAAGGCGACCTATACATTTATCCACAATTCCTAGCGCGTAAACGTCTAAAGTTGCCATTAAAAACGCAGAGAGAGAAACTTCCAACCTGAAATTCGAAGCCTTGCAAACCTAGTGCTAGGTTTGCAAGGCATTGAGGTAAAATATTCAGCGGCCATCTTTCTCGTCAATTATCAACATGCTACAAGGTTCAAAATAACGTTCAGAAAGTATGCCTTATTTTGTTGGCTGTTGAATGGAAACCATAATTTTGGCATGACTAGATTGTACATAACATCGTAACAAGAAACTACAAGCTTATCTCTTAATTGCAGTCGTTTTGAGCTGATGAAATCACTTCATCTTAAATTGCAATTAAAATTAAAATTAGCCGAAAGGTAGGAAAATTTGCCCGCTACTCTTTTGAATCATGTGCTATCAATTTATAGAGGGGCAATGAGCTAATTAAGATACTTAAGATATTTAAGATTAGATTAGAATTATTTGTTATATATATTACATATTAATTGTTTCTCAATTCTTCATGTAATAGATAGCACGTGTGAAATGCCACACTTTTCCTGTCCGTCTCTTGTGATGCAATTTGCTCACAAAGAGCAGCTGACGTATGCCTATTATCTACGTCACGGACGACCGTCCTTTGCATTCACAACGTTTGTCAGTGACCACATCAGCACTCGAGTTATACCGAGGTCAAGGTAAATATTCGAATTTTATTTTGTTGATAAGTTTTGTTAGTATACACCAACTCGGCTACGCGCGATTTGATTGGTTTAGAAACAGTAGCTATGAGACGATATTTACCTCCGAAATAGTAGATAATGACGCCCAAACAAAATGACGGACGGAAGTAGTCGCTTTGCGTCCGTTTGGCATCACGATACTGAAAAAATACAGGATATTTGAAATAGCCTAAAGAATTTCACTGTTTTACGCCATTTACGACATATTGTGTAGTTGATAAACTGTCAAAACATGCCCGGCATTTTTCTGTTTTAGCCCTTATTATGTTCGATGTTGTTAAAATGAAGTCATACGTCGCACGTTGTTAATCAATGCTTAAATAACTAAAAGGATAAAGTCCTAGTTTATGAGTTTTGAGAATGCAAAAAAAAAAGTACAAAAACAGAATTATATTTTGAGTTGATCAGTTTGTTAAGAAATGAAAAAAAGACAATGACAATGACAATGGTTTATTCGTGCATATTTTTACAAGAATGTAGTACATAGAGAACATAGTAATATAGTTGAAATATATCTAAATTAGTACTTTATTATAGCGACAATTAGCCATAATTGTATGCACTGCTGGCTGTAATAACTGTAAGTTAAACTACACAGCCAGCAGACTAAGATAAACTTCATGTTCACTCCATCGTGTAATATCCTCTATAGTTTTGGAGCATGGGTTCAAGAGCGTCTTTTTCTTCTTTTTTCGGACGTTGTCCCTCGACCAAAAAAGAAGGAAAAGACGTTTATGAACCCTTGATTTCGGGGGGCATGGTAGCAAAGCAGAATTGCTTTCCGTTGCAGGATACTCACAGCAGCCAAGAAGGCATACCGAGTGGCTATACAGAACTTTAACGTTGCTAGAATAACATGCGCATGCGTTGCGTTCACTGAGATGTTAGGGGCGGACAGCACGAGTCTAAGGGTCGATATTCAGTCAGCCAATAGGATTTTGGCACATGGTGGCTGGGAAGGACTTGTTGAGAGTGATACCCTCAGTCAAAGTGTACCCAAGGAAGCGATAGGTTTGTAGAGTTTTGTTTTTGTGCAAGTAAAAGCATCGAGGAAATGTAATAATCATCTAAATTTCCTAAGAGAATCAAAACAGCAGCTTCGAATAGATTTTGAAAAATCAAAGAGCAGCTTCATGGCTTTATATTTTTACAGCTTCAGATAACTGACCCAACGAATAGAAATTGCTGTGTTACAGCCCAGTGTAACTGTGCAACGATCTTATGTAAAAGAAATTGGTACAGTATTTATTACCTTCTGTTTGCAAGTTAAAAGATAATATTCTTGTCCCATCGGGCAGTAGTACTGGCCAAATGTTGGGAAACTCAGACGAGTAGGCCGAGTCCCCCAGACAAGAGCTGTTTGTCTGGGCTGGGTTGTTCAAAGGCAGGTTTACTTTAATCCTGGTTTAAACCAAAACCGAAGGAGAAATTTCTTCTCCGTGAAAAAGTCTTAAGGTTCTTATAGTTCAGATTTTCCACGAAAAAATCTTTTCAATTACAAATTTGCAATTCAAATTAGTCTCTGTAAGCTTTGAGGCAAGAACGTATGCTATGAGTTTAACCCTGGGCTAGTGCTTATCAGCGTTTGAACCATTGGATCCTGATGAGTACTGGCCACAGGGTGGGAAAAACGTGTGTTGGCTAATCCACTGTTTAGATCAAGCTTGAGTGTTTAGAACAATGATTATACCACCATCAAATTTTGAAAAATGTAAACTAGGAATTTTCCTTTATCACATACTTAGTTCGATATTTAAAGAGTAGATCGGTGAAATATAGTGCGTGTCAGCCACCCATATCAATCACACTTGGTCATAAAAAACAGCCAATCAAAACGCACGATTTACATATCATCACGTGTGATTGATATGAAACTTTTCCCGCCATTGAAACAGTTGACTTCGTTGAAAATTAGGAGAAACGTGTAGAATCTCAATAAGTATGTGATAAAAGGAAAATAAAGTGGCCGCTTGGAAACACGACTTTTATCTCCTCGTGTTGAAAATACTTCACGAGTGAGCGCATCCATGTTGTATCTCCGCACGGCCATGTAATATACTCGATTTATCCAATGTTGCTAGCTGTTCTAAAACAAAAACTGATTCCCAAAAATTAATTCCGCATATAAGGTCGCAGTTTGTCCATTTCGTCGCATGCTTTATCAGTTATATACTACGGACTCTGCACTCTTAGTTGCTCTTATAATCACATATTTAATTAATTTCCCTTAATAACGGCGCCAAGATATCGCCGAAACATATCGACTCTTTCATCGTTAGTCTTTGCCAGTACATGAATATTTAATTGTTCAAACAGCCTATTTCCGTTCCCCCAGAGTACGAGTTTCTCACAAGCCGTGAAAGACCTGTACGACCTGTAGATCTGCTTAAGGCCTTGGAACAGGCAACAAGAAACCTGATCAACAAGGAATTCTTGGATAGGTAAATAAACAATTATTTGACCGCTTTATCAGGGGTGAGTGTTTAGCTCGTGCGAAACACACTGGTTTTAGTTTGTTTTGATTTGAATCATGTCACACCCTGGTGACTAAAGGCTGTTTAGGCGAGTTTTTGTTTGAATTTTTTGCCTGACTAGATTACGCGTTCTTCTTTCCAATGTAAGTAAAGTAAAGCTAAAAAAGTAAAGCTTCTGAATAATGAAATGGTTCTATGAAACAAACTTTTTGTGAAAATATTAGATTGATATTCTGGGTAATCCTTCCTGACGCGGCTTTAAAAATTGGAAATTTTACAAAGAATGTATGGCTTGATAATGTTCTTGCCTCCAGCTGTTTTGCTATTTTGATTAGTGGTATCTTTTTGAAATACACTTAAAGAACCGGGAAAGTTCTGTCACTCTTTAATTTTGACAAGCATACTCAAGTTTTAAAGTCGGTTGTTGTTTGTCTCTGTTCTTTCTACGACTTAAGTTGTATGCTAATGGAGCAGAATGTAAACACTGATGTCAGCAGAATCTAACCTGCCTAAATCGGATAGAATTGAAAAAAGCCGGGGATCATGTTTTTGTCCTGTTACAGCCCATAAAGTTGCAGGCAGTACTGTCAGAATTGGGTTTTAACATGACAAGATGTTTTAAAGTTTTTATTGTACCACTCGTTTTGATAACATTATGAATTAGGTCTTAACCTTTGTTGAACATCTGTTTGATGTTTACAATAATTTTTAGGACGTCAATTGAAGCAAGTCATCACTGGTCGCTCGTGTTCATGTTCTGCCGTGCTCACAAAATTGACTTGTCGCCCGCCTACCTCATTGACTGTGCCAAGGCCAACAAGTGGCTGCCCTTCATTTGCCACGCCCAGTCGGTCCAGTTTCCCAAACACCAGGTAAGACTTGCATACCTATTACTCGGGGCTCGCAGTATAATTTTCGTACCTGATAAAGCTCTCCTTGTGAGTTTTTCAGATGCCAGGTTTCCAAAAGACTTTCATGGGTTGAGAGACAGTTTCATTATCACACAACAATATGGATTTTGGATACAATAAATGATGTTTGAAACAACTTACCTTTTTTTACTAGTTTTTGAAAACATTTAAACAAAATCAACACAACTAACTACTGCTACCTCACAGGTTACCAGTCCTCGGTCTTTTTGGTCAAGATTTATATACATATCTTTTTTTTTACTAAAAGCATGCTTAGGTGGAAATCAGTTTTCTTCGTTCATTCAAAATGTGAGTTCATAGATAACAACAGTTTTACTCTAAAAAGTAAAAAAATAAGCTGTATACGGGCTTTAAGTACTTTGCTACTCATTCAGTGTTTTTTGTTCTAAGTTGTTTGTTTTTCTTCAGGTTCTTGAGGTGGTTGAACACCATTTCACCAACAGCCACCTGAGGGAGCATCTTCTACTAGCAGTGAAGAACGCAGTGACTGTTAGGGTGGAAGTTGAAGGTGACGAGACTGAGAAGAGACGGAGGAGAAAAAAGAGTTCCAAGAAGACAGAACTGGTGAGAATTGGTTGCTCTGTTAAATATGCTATTACTCTGTGTAAAGACACAGGTTAAATTAAACAAGGTTCGTGATTGGTTAACCTTAGGTTCTGGTAGATTTTATCTTCTTTTTTACTTGTTCAAATTTCTGTGTCCTCTACACGAAGTAAAAGCCGGGAATATGAATAAGTTTCTTTTGCTCTAAAAGTGGTCAGTTATTTTAAACATCACATATACTATTTTACCTATTTTTTACTAAAACTTTAATGAGGCGGAATTATTACCATAATTCCGACCAATTCTCTGGGACTATTGCTTACAAAACTCATTTTGTTCGTTTCAGAACTTAAGCATAAGGTAAATTGAAAAAAGCCATTTCCGAACTACGGTTCACTGCGCACAAGCAAAATCCAATTTCTACTTCTCCATATGGGCCACATATTTTTTCTCCATACGGGCCTTTTGTTTTTTACTTTTCTATTTGGGCCATTGTTCTAGGTTCTCATGCGGGGAATTTTTCTACTCTCCATACGAGCCTTTTTTCCACTTCTCCATAATGGCCATTTTTCTACTTCTCCGTTTAGGCTATGTTTTACTTTTTCATGTGTGCCATATTTTGTAATTCTCTAGGTGGGGCCTTTTTTTACTTTTCTAGATGGGTCATTTTGCTATTTATCCATGTGGAACATTTTTCTACTTTCCAATGTGGGCTATTTTCTACTTCTCCATGTGCGCTATTTTCTACTTTTCCATTTAGGCTATTCTTCAACTAATTCATATTAGCTACTTCTCCAGTGTGGGCCATTTTTCTACTTTTCTATATGGCCATGCGCACGATACTGGTGTACATTTCGAAATGATGCCTTCGCGCGAGTTTTTTCGGCTCTAACATCGTTATTA
>JAOBAT010004594.1:0-10722 GCA_026413305.1 Hydrozoanthus tunicans
ATTCATTTTGCTTGTCTTGAAGAGTAGAAATGATTGGTGTTATTCATTCTAACTTTTGAACCAGTTGATGAAACCCAGTATAAAGTGACCATTCATTTTGCTTGTCTTGAAGAGTAGAAATGATTGGTGTTATTCATCCTAACTTTTGAACCAGTTGTTGAAACCCTATAAAGTGACCATTCCGATTTTGTTTGTCTTGAAGATTAGAAATGCTTGATGCAACTCGGTTTTTCATTGGTTGAACCAGTTGATGAATCAGTCATTCAACCAAATCAAAGTTTCGAATTTAACGTTTGCTAACAGTGGCTTTTGAAAATTTAACAGGAAACAGTTTCGCCATTCCATCCGTGGCTTAGCGCACGTTCATAATAGTAATTTTAATACGCGTACCGCACGTGTAGTGTATCCGGTGACCGGATATCTTTCAAAATGGCGTTCTGACGACACCACACAAATTTCCGCCTTTAGACAAACAACCGACATTCTTACGGCCATAAAATTCCTAATAATCCTTATTCATTTTTTTCATTTTTCAGCTTCCTTAAAATCCACAGTTTTCTACCCATTTTGGGTTATTTCCCCTAAAAGTCTCTAACGTTTGTCTTTCCATATCCGTCCACGGTCGCCAAATGACGTCGAATATTTTGTAAACAACTCAATTAAAAAATTATTGTCGTACCATGCAATACAAAAAGATGGCCGGACTGCATTTCAAGATACCGTCAGTCTTCGTTATTTGATATATGAAAGTCGCCTAGTAAATATCCAAAATATTAAAATTTGTGTGTGTATATATTATGGTTCAATTTAATCATGTTATGAGTGGTAATGATTTGTCTGACAAAGGAAAATCAAATTGAAACCAAATACAAAATTGAACAACAACACATATACTTTATTTTATCCCTAAAATTTAAATTTCAAAATCCCTATTTTTTCCCTATAAAATTCCTCAGGGCTGTAAGAATGCCTGTAAATTAAAAACTTTTTTGTTCAAGCTTGGCTCTTAATTTCCTAAACTCTGATAATAATAACAGAAGAAACCGGCCGAAAAACAAGAATTTGCATGACTACCGTAAGTTGTTCAGGAGACTAGTTTCTAGTGAGACGAAAGTAACTTGGTTAAACACGAGGTTCCAGTATAAAAGGGTTAGGCCCGCCCCTTTTTCAACCCTTTTCGAGAAATTTGATAGTATATGAAGTCATTGGCATAATACCGTTGTACTGGTAGATGTACTTCGTGAAAGGCTGCTGATAAGAATTAAGATAAACGAAATTTATCGCCAGAGCAATTCAAAATCCGCGCGTGCTTCGCATGCAAGATCAAATTGGACAAACAACGTCGATCGAGGACGGCATTATTTCGTTATTTTATTCGGTGAAACCAGGAATTAAATTCATAGTTAAAACACTAATAAATAACATCATGGCAAGGCTCAGAAGCAATAATACACAACTGTAGATTGTTTGCTTTATTTTGAAATTGCGAAACTAATCTATGTGCAAATAAAACGCCAATCAAAAGCGCATCACAGCTGGCAGAGAGCAGAGACCTTTATAGATGTTAACTCGAAGACGGATGATTGGCAACTGAATTTGTGAAACCCCTGGGTTCAGCCCTTTTGTACTGGAACCTCGTGTTTAAGCCTAACGCGAAATCAAGGTTGTATCGAAAAGCAGAGGTTGCGTTTCAGGCCGGATGCAACTGATATCCGGTTATTGTCCTGTGTAACGACCGTTAGTAATTATATTTTAAGTGTGGAAATCGTCATTTGTGCTGTGTGAATGCGACTTCGATAGCGATAGTGACCGAGTCTTTGCATCCGATAAGCTCTCTAGAGATATGGGGACTCGTTCACTCTTTCTAATTTGAGTCATTTTTGGAATCAACTAAATAATAACAACTGCAAACTGAAATCTATAATTTCCAAGTTAGTCAGTCAAATTTTTCATTTTTAGTGAACACTCTTTAGCTCATATGAGACCTTACCGGTTAACCAATTCCGGCCCAAGAAACGGAGAATACTGCCTTTTTTTTTTACAAATTTCCCGGGTGGTGGGGGGTATACCTTTTCCGGTTAGCCAATTCCGGCCCAAGAAATGGAGAATACTGCATTTTTTTACAAGTTTCCCGGGTGGTGGGGGGCATACCTCCAAGCCCCCATAGGAGTTTGTGCCGTCAGCCAGCTGAATCACTGCATCCTGTACTTCAAACCTTGTCGGTAAAGTGGTAGTTGTTTGAAAAACGAGGGGCGAGCGTTTCTTTGCGTTTCCTGGACATGCCAAGAACATGCCGAGGCAGAGAGTACAAAGATGAGACTATTTTCGTTAGTTAAAGTCCCAATCAAGCCTATTTTTTTAAGTTCCAGATGAAAAGTATAACCCTTTAATAATAGTTATTTTCGAAAATAAAACCTTTTCTCGCCGTTTTGTTACATTTTTTATACTTGAAGCGTGCAATAATCACGCAGCAGGAGGAATATGACGTAGGGTGGAGGCATGAAGCAGAGACAATATTTTTTATCTCAAAAAATTCAATTCGGGCTATATTAGTCACATTGTTATAACTTTATTCGATGAATTATTATTATTATGCCATTTTTTTTACACAAATGAATAACTACATAACTCACTGCTGCTATGTCACAGGTTTACCAGTCCCCGGCCTGCTCGGTCAAAACTTACATTCCGACGACTATTTTTTTGTTAAAAAGCAAATTTTCTTTGGTTATTCGAATTTTGAGTTCACAGATGACAACAGTTTTGATCTAAAAAGTGAATGATTTAGCTTGATCGGTACTTTAAACTAATATAGTAACTCCTGAACCTAGTGCTTGTATTAAACATTTCATGATAGCTGTCCAGACAGACAATTGATTAATACACGTCTTAGCAAAACAACATTATTATATAATCACTGTACGTTATTACTGAAGGGCATTGTTCACTTTATAGTTAATGGCCCTTAATTAATACTTCGAATAAGAACATTTTTTCACAAACAATAAATTTAAAGAACTTAAGAACAAAAGAACTTCACTAAGCTTCAGCCCGGCAATAAGGCTCTGCCCACACGAATGCGTTTTCTTTTGAAAATGCATCCTTTTTTATCCGGTTTTGTCTTTGTTCCGTCCATACTAATGTGATCAGGAAAGAAAGGTGCGCGTCCATGAAAACGGAGTTTTTCGAAAACCCTTCCCGAGGGAAGGTTTTTGAAAACGTATTAAGATACAGCGTCTTTGCTTGGACGGGCAAAAACGAAGGTTTTCGATCGAAAATACGCCCGAGCAAAGCCTGGAGATTTTCGTGATATGTGGAGGTTTTTGAAAAAGTATACATTAGTTTGGACAAGGCCTTAAACTTTCTTATAAAGAGAAATAGCGTGGCTCTATATATACTTGAAATGTTTTCTTTTCACAACAACGTTACGAATCAAATTTGCCGGCTTCAAAAGTTCCATTTTAGGTTTTAATAGCTGAACGTAGGAATACAATTACCATTTTTGATTATCCGGTACAAGCCGGTACAGTGATGAACTTAGGGTCTGATGATATAACTCTATACGTCAACTGACAAACGCCATTAGCTCCATAATGCTATTTAAAGAGAAAATCATTTATTATTGTAAAAATCATTTATTCCTTCATTAGAAAGTATTGCAGGTATTTTCGACGTACAAATACGTCATTTTTCAGTAAACAATCCCGACCCATTGGCGACTTTTAAACTGTCTAACTGCTCCACATTTGCGTTAGTGATTTGAGATATTGTATTAGTATTTGCGTAGTTGCATCCTAGATACTGTCAAGGAGACATGCATAGGAAGCTTAAATGAGGTGTTTAGAATTTCTAACGCTTCTTATTAGATCTGTGATATATTTAGCATATAAACAAGCTAAAAAAATTTTTGGTTTTTTGGGGTTGATGAGTTCGAAATGACACACACCATCGCTGGAATCACTAGCTATTATTTAGTTATTTAGCTTCCTAAATTCTTTGTAGTTGCTTTAGTATCTCGGATGTTGGTCTGTCAGCCGAGGGTGGAATATTCTACGTCAATATTGGACTCATTACTTATTTATACGTAGCTCTAAAATTATTTATAAGTAGAATTCGATCCAAATGGAATAGATAATTGAGGTACCCGCTTCGATCTAAAGATATTGGCAACAAAACTAAATACGTTGTGGCAAAGTCAAAAGGAAAGCTGATCTTTTTTATGCTACACTGAGGACAATGATCACCACGAAGAAAAACATTTTCAAAATCGCAATTAATCTTACAACGCAAGATCAAAATAACGCGGAGAAAACCCGAGACATAAAAACCGCTCTCACGACGGACAACCAGCTTCAAAGTTTGGTTACGCAAAGATTGGAAAGTATTAAATTAACACTGAATGGGCTGGCGAGGAGAGATCTTATGGCTGGGATTGTATTCTTTCAAGAAGGGCTCGAAAACTTGTTCCAAGTGCTGGATTTTGAGGCCGATACGATGAACAATGAAAATTCGATGATTTCATCGAAACTACCCCAGGAGGTTTTTGAAGATGGCCGTTTGCCAGATTCTGACAAAGACACTCGTCATAATACCTCGATAGAAATGCCAGATCGTATCGTAAAGTTGTCTTCACAAGCAAAAATGAATTTCGAACTGGGAGGGAAGAAGGCAAAGCTTGCCGCCGATGACGAGTCGCTAAGCACTCAAAATCGAATTTTAGCGCTCAGGTTTTGTATGGCCTGTGCTTTACTAAAACATATCGAGGAGCCTGAGAATTCGCTGGCGGAGTGCAGGGCGTGCCTGAAAGAGCTTCATTCTCTGCCAGCAGTTGCCAAAATATTCAAGCTACAGCCACAGAGAAGAGTCACTGCTACTTTAAAGACTTTCGTGAAGAGACAGCGTAACAACATTATCGATTCTTTCTGCCAGTTGAATCACGCCGTCTTCATGGTCACGTTTCTCTCAGGGAGAGACCCATTGTTTTGGCCGAGTGGTGACACCAGTGCTCAAGGGTTGGACCCGTTGCGTGACCAAGGGCTCGCAAGAACGCTTCAAGAATTGAAAACAGTTCATTATGGAGGGGTATGGTCGTTTGGAAAAGAAAGCGAAAATAGTAAGCTAGTCTTCCCCGTTGATGTAACGACAAACTCTCGCGGTGAATTCATTGTAGCAGATATTAACGACATTAGAGTTTTCAGCGACAATGGACACTTTCTCACTTCCTTTTGTCCTACTAAAGATGACGTCACACCGGAGCAACGGTTTCGACCAATCAGCATCGCCAGTGGTTGGAATGACAAAATTTATCTACTGGCCAGAATAACTAAGAAAGATAGCTCTGTACTGTGGACAGGTGTATACGTGCTTGATAAAGACTTTAGCACGCGTCACAGATTTGCTTTTAGGAAAGGATTTTTAAATGCTCGTTCTGTAACAGTGAACAGTTACGACCAGGTATGTGTTCTAGGAGAGTACGACGGGTCGGAATCGGTTGATGTTTATCAAAATAATGGACAATACAGTCACAACTTTGGCGCCGGAACCTTTGAAAACCCCACAGGCATCACCGCAGCGAACGAGGGTGTTACCATGGTGTTGGATAAGGGAAGCCAGAATCTCCACATGTTTAACGGCCAAGGCGTTCACACTGGGCAGTTTAAAATACAGGCTGAAATCGAGGGAGCCATAACGTTTAGTCACGCAAATAATATGTTAGCTGTCACGACACTCAGTCGTGACACCGAGCAAGGCCAGGTTGAGATTTACAGTAAGAAGGGGTCGTATTTACACACAGTTCATCTTGAAACTTGGGACAACCCTGGACTGTCGGGAGCAACTGCTACACCTGATGGACACTTTGCAGTCACGAGCACGCTGGAGTGTGAGGTCTTTGTCATATAATAAGACATTGGTATATGGGGACATTCAACATAGGGGAAGGCAACGCCGACAGCGACGGCAGAGAACAATTCATGATTATGCAAAAAACGGGTGGCCTGTGCAATTACCCACAATTCCTAGCGCTTAAACGCCCAAAATTTGTCCATAAAAATGCACGGTGAAAACTGTGAACCTCAAACTTGAGGAAAAGAGGAAAACCCTAGTTATCTTTTCTTTTCACAAAGCGTGACTCGAAAAAAAGCAAACTAGCCATACGTGATTGACAAGGGGCGAGCAAGTATGTTTAGTTCTTCGTAAGCTTTCGTCGTCGATGATTCCAATCCTCGTTACTTAAAGCTCCTATGATATGAAATACGTTTCTATCTCAGCAGATAGAACTTGCTAAATGAGGAATACGGGTGAAAAAAACTCTGTCAAAATATTTTATGGACCTCGAGATGTTTTCAAGTGATGACGCGATGTCTCTCCATGTACGGACAAAATTTTCAGTTTTTTGAAAATGCTGCCAATCCAACGAGCGAACTATTACAACGTAAGTTAACAACTACTCTGAAAGAAAACCTCGAGATACGTTATCAGTCCATGTTTCGCTTAATTTCATCCAAAGATTTTGGTATTGCAGCAGGTTTCATCAAAACAAGTTGAAAATTTCCCTGTACATGCAAGGACTTCATCACTCGAAAACTTTAAAAATGCTACTATCTCTAGAACAAAAAGATTTCAACAAAATTTTTCAGCGCTACTTCTCATTTAACAAGGTTAATCCACTGAGGTAATAAAACATTTCATCTCATAAACGCTTTAAGGTGCCAGCCGCTATCAAAATTTCTGGCTAAGAGAGATCACTGTAACGAGTTTAAATTAATTCATGACTGAGATCTTCCTGAAACCAGTGCTGATAGTGAGTCAAATATAAATTAATATTTATCAACCATAACAGAAGAGTAACTTACTATACAATGCTCATCGGGTTAACATCAGCTTTGGCCATCATTTGAAAGTCAGTTGTATGTAGAAAGATAAAAGTATTTATGCGAGAAGAAAATAGATATTATTTAACATATTATAAAACACGATGCAAATACCAATTACACTGTTAGTTACTGGCCATGCATGGTTCATAGAGTCAAGGAAAAGGATATGTAGTTAATTTACCAAAAATACCTGCATACATACCCCCTCAACTCTGCCAAACAGCAGAAACTTGACAAAAACTCAAACTTAATGCGTTGCCATGGACGTTCGTATAATGCCAATTAAAAAATCCTATTAACGCTTCTGTCTAGTATAACGTAATTGGAAAAAATATAAAACATTGAAAAGATAATAAAGAAACAAACGGAGATTTTTCAAAACGAACCTGCTTTTGTAACTAACCGTGAAGTACCGTAAATCCTCGATTACGCGCCGCGGCGCTTATTAATTTCACCGAGATTTTAGTGCGGCGCTTATTCGGGGTGCGGCGCTTATTCAAGTTTGTGGGTCTGGGTGTGGCGCTTACTCGTCGTTGACTGGCTGACTGAGTGGATGATTGACTGACTGACTGACCGACTGGCTGAATGATTGATTGATTGATTGAATGAATGAACGAATGAACGACTTGCAAGTTTTCCCATTTGGGCTATGATGTTGGTGGTAATCTTCATGATTTATTTGATCCGAAGAGGGCCGGAATGCAAAAACGTTAGCGCAACAGGAAGACAGAACAGAACACCAAGGTCATTAAGAGTGGAAAGAAAAAAAATAAACCATTTAGAAAGAATGATTAACTGACTTACTGACCGACTTATTGGCTGATTGACTGACCGATTGACAGGTTTGCTGATTGGCAAACTGAATGACTGAATGACAAAATTGTTGATTGAATGATTGACAAATTAGCTGATTGACAGGTTAGCTGATATACTGACTACCTGACTGACTGGCTATTTTTTTTGGTATTTTTCTATTCTAATCTATTGTTTTGCCTTGTAATATATTTAGTTTGGAAGAGTTTTTTACTCTCTACCATTATTCCCCGCTGTATTTTTATTTAGAACTCCAGAGAAGCGATAGCGAGGTCTTTACTGAATATCTCATACCGCGGGCTTGTGACATATAATGATGACAATTGTGCTTTTTGTTGTTGTTTTTGTTGGTAGTGATATTTCTGTTGTTGATGCAAAATATCGTAATTTTATATTGGTAATGGTACTATTTTTTTGTCATGATTGTAGTGATGTTTTTGTTAATGATGTAAATGATGATGATGATGATGATGATGAAGAGGATGATGGTGATGATGATGATAATGGTGAGGATGACGAAGATGGTGGTGTTCATTTTATGGTGGTGATGAAGATGATGGCGATAGTAATGTTATTGTTACTTTAATAACGAAGCTGTTTCTGAAAAAAGTGTTTATGATGATGATGATGATGATGATGATGATGATGAAGAAGAGGAGGATGATGATGATGATGATAATGGTGGTGAGGGTAACGAAGATGGTGGTGTTCATTTTATGGTGGTGATAAAGATGATGGCGAGAGTAATGTTATTTTTACTTAACAAAGCTGCTTCTGAAGTAGATGTTAATGATGATGATGATGATACCGATAATGAGGATGAGGATGCCGATGATGTTAAAGGTGGTGTTCATTTTTTTGGTGGTGATGAACATGATGGCGATACTAATGTTATTGTTACTTAGTGAAACTTTCTTTGATTCTGCTGATGATAATGATGATGCTTTTTTTCTTATTAATGAATGAATTTGTTGTTGATGCTGCTGATAACAATGATTGTATACAAGGTACCCAAAGGGGAAAATAGAGACATCTAGAAGAATAGAAGCAATTTTATGCACAATGACTAAATAGACAAAAAAGTAGAGGAATTTCGGCCTGTCAATTGATTCTTGTTTTAGGTTTAAATAATTCAAAACAGCGGTTCGGCCAAGAAGCTAAACCTAAAACTAGGGACTGAAGGCTCGGCTTAAATGCAATTTTTTTTTAATCTCGTAGATAAACTATTAGCAACATTTAAACGGAAGGCTTGCTACTAAAACTTAAGGAAATGGGGTTTTTTTTAGAAAAAATGGTGCTAAATATAAACAAAAGAGAAAATTAGTAAACAGAAACTGCTCCGCCAAGTGAAAGTATTTGAAAAGCCAATACCAACCGACAGTTTGGCGGTCTGAAACTATTCTCTGAGGACATTACGCAATGTACAAACGGAATTTGCACGCAGCCCAATATATATACTGTACCTGCCGCCGCCCATATTAAACAAACCTTATCAACTGAGTCGTTTCTCAAAATACCTCAGATGTGTTTTTAGTTCGAATACTTTCAAATACGAAATAAAGTTAACTCGAGTAACTTAATGTTTGTTTACGTGGTAGACGAGATTTTTTAACCACTTTTAGACAACACTTATATCAGAGTAAATTTACACTGACAAAGAATTTGTGACATAGAGCCGAAAATTTTTGTTTTTCATTTGAAAGTATTCTATTAAAATCAACTCAAGTCAAACGCTGAGAAAAAAATTAGAGTCACTGACGGGAATACAGTCACCATCCGACATTTACTATTCTCTGAAGACATTACGCAATGTACAAATTAAAACGGGAGTTGTACGCAGCCCAATATATATACTGTACTATATATACCGCCGCCCATAAACAAACCTTATCAATTGAGTTGTTAATTCTCAAAATACCTCAGATATATTTTTAGTTCAAATACCTTCAAATATGAAATAAAGTTCACTCGAGTAACTTAATTTTTGTGCACGTGGTAGACGAGATTTGAGTTACATTCAGACAAGAATGATGTTTCGTAACAACACTTGTAGACTTACTCTGACAAAGAATTTGTGACATAGAGACGAAATATAAATGTTTTTACGAACATCGTTACTCGCTTAACTTTTATTTTTTATTGAAAATGTTCGATCTAAAAACAGATCTGAAGACAAAATAAAGCACTGCTTCTCAATTCAACTGCTGAAAATTCTGTGTTACTGGCGGGAATCGCGCCCGCAAACCTCTTGACTCACCGGTCAGATGCTCTACCTACTGAGACACAAGGACTCGCATGGGGAGTTGAATCACTAGTTGAGCACTTGAAGCAGCTTATTTCTATCTATATTACCGAGTTTCAAGTTTCCATAAAGACCTGAGGTGTTTCGAGAGACAAATAACTGGTGTAATGTTTGTTTATGGGCGGTGGCAAATACAGATACTGGGCTGTGAGATATTTCCGTTATGTACAACTAAGCCTATGGGAAAACCAAAAGTTATTCATACAGGAGTTTGCAATATCACAAAAACCTACGATATTTTAGTGAGAACCATGCAATATAGTATTGTATCATACTGCACTTTAAGTCTCTCGGCCCTCCAAACTTCGTGGGAATCGTTTGTAACCATCCGCTTGTATAGCAGTTAGCAAGAATAGAAGTAAAAGGCATGACATTCCTGTTATAATTTCATAGTAGATTTATTTATCAAATTACATTTTAAAGTCCGGGGGGGAAGGGGGGGGGTTACTTTGGGGTCAAAAGGTAGGGATGACCGTCGGAAAAGTCCCCAAAATACCCTAAAAAATACCTAGGGATAAAAATTTTCTACCCTAGTAATACCTTTCGGTTTTAAAATTACTCTAAAAAATACCAATTGAAAGCTGAAATTTTCCCCTGGGTAGCTAGTGGGTTGGCGCTAAGTCCCCTTGTGTTGTTCTGAACGTGACATGCAGTAAATAAAGGCACGCGCGTAGTAGAATGTTCGCCAAAGGACATTTTTTTAAACTTCTTATCAGTACGCACGTTTGCTAA